>JALPQI010008977.1:0-48051 GCA_025490895.1 Thaumatotibia leucotreta
GGATTCCCGTGATCTTCACGTCGCCAAGGAGGAGGTCCTGCTCGCGATCGGAGAGTTGCGCTTTTAAATCGGCGACGGTCGCCGCTAACTCGCCGTCGGCGGAGGCCACGGGCCGGTCCTCCACTCTCTCCTCGAGGCGCCTGACCCTCTCCTCGACGGCGTCCAGACGGCCGGCGATAGTCCCGATCAGACCGTTCAGTCCCGCCACCTCGCGGCGCAGACCCACAACCTCATCACGCACGGAAGCGAAGTCGACGCGAAGCAGACGCAACTGCTCGGCGATGTCGAGCGGCGCGTCGTCCTCGCAGGCCCCGCTGGACTTCACCGGCGTGTCGGTATTGTCATGCCGAGGGGCCGCCGCCTTACACACGGGACATACCCAGTTAGGGCTGACACGGGCATTGACCCCCAAACCAACACAAGTCTTGTGGTAAACAAGGTTGCAGGTGCACTTAGCGACACCTGTCGACCCCAGCGGTCTACCGCAAGCCGCTGCACAGTTAACCATCGTTCTCACGATTGATCGACACAAGATAGTTTCTTAGATTACCAAGAGATGGCGCAAATGTCAGTCTGGGAGAAAGTTATTGTAGTAAGTAATAACTGTATTAGGATTACGAATTTAATTAACCGATTGTTCTTTTTTAGGGTTCCGTAGCCAAAATGGCAAAACGGAACCCTTATAGATTCGTCATGTCCGTCTGTCCGTCTGTCCGTCTGTCACAGCTGATTTACTCGGAAACTATGAATGCTACAGTAACGAAATTTGGTAAGGATATGTGTTGTATGAACCGCTACAGGATTATGATACTAAATTGTAAAAAAACCATTGGGGTGGGGGCCCTCCATACATATAACTGAGGGATAGAAAAAAAAAATTAGTTGTATATAAGCGTGTGGGGTATTATTAGAAAGGTCTTTGAAAATGATATGAAGGTTTATAAATCGTATCTTTATTTAAGCAAATCGTTTTCGAGATACCAGCTCTCAAAGTCTGAAAAATGTGTCCCCCCCCTCTATTTTTTAAACTACGCGATATAAAATTCTAAAAAAAATATATGTTACGCACATTAATAAACTCTATCAACGATTTTTGGTTTGATTAAATTATCTCCTATAGTTTTTGAGGTAGGTTGATTTAACTGTATTTTTTAAATAATAAATTGATAATGGTACGGAACCCTTCGCGCGCGAGTCCGACTCGCACTTGGCCGGTTTTTTTTTCTTTACGTTAATTATATTTCCTTTGTTTATATTAGAAAACATAAAAAAAATGGCAGCTCTTAAATGTATGTTTATTTTTCACTCCTACCCACCAAACTAAAAAAGTCACACAATGATAAAGGTTGAATAAACCCTATCTAGCGGCACTATCACAAGCGCGTAACGGTTGCGCACACTCGCACAACTTCAGAGCGTAACGATAAACACACCGATCTTAGGTTGCCTGCAAACTATTCGACTAATTCGGGATAGTGATAAAAAAACGACACGAGCCAGTCAGTGCGTGTTACCGTCCGTGACGTCACACCTGTTAAAACGATGATTAATGAACAAATTATCCCATCTTTGAAATAATTAGCTTATATCTAAATTATTTGCATAATTTTAATACAGGCTGACGTTTATTAGGCCCGAGTGTTAATATTTCCAACGTCCCAATAATGTGACATTGAAACTTGTACTGAAGTGCCATCTATTGGGACTGCCAGCAAAAGCACCTGACGGTTACTCATGCAATGGAGTTGACAGACGAATACCTACATAATATGTTCAATTATCGGTTTCACCACGATGACTGGTGCGATAAATTGTAGAATACAATTGTAGATCACAATAAAATTGTCACGAGTAATCAGAGGGAAATATGTATCAAATATATTATTACAAAAAAATGTTTATATACGTACTCAAACATGAATCAATTTTATTTTCACCTCAGCGACTCGAGCATGGCGGTTTTGCTACTTAAAACTAGTGAGCAATATGCAATTAATTTTGCTGCGTGAGTGAGAAAAAATAACTTTTTATATTTCCGTATCGTTGCTTATAGGGTGGATCGATTTTTTTATTTTTGGAAATTCATAAAATAATCTTTATAGATCGATACTTCGTGTCTAGAGAAACAAAAAATATTATGAACATTTTTGTATTTACTTTTATTTTGTACTTCGTTTATAGGCCCAAAATCGACTCTATTTTTAAGGTTTTTTTAAGAAAAGTCAGTAGTTCGTGGATATTTTCAGTTTTATTTTTATGTAGAAACAAAATAACATTACTTTTCATAAATTCAGAATTTGCACAATTTAATTATATGAAAATTATAACCAGTATCGGCAAAAACTGGTTTTCAACTTTGAGGCTCTTGGGGCAGTACTTGCCAAATGAATATCAGAAAAAGGTATATTGTTAAAGAATGTTACTTTTTACGACTATCATTCTATTGGCCCGCAGTTCCAAAAATCCGAAAAAAATTTTTTTTTTCATACTTCAATGTATAGACCAAAATTTTTTTTCAGGATTTTCTGAAAGGGCCGCGTATAGGAATTACCTGTCTAAAAAGTAACATCTTCACCAATATATCTTTTTCCGATAATCATTCGGGAAGTACTGCCCCAAGAGCCTCAAAGTTAGTTAGTTTTTTGGAGATACTGCGAACAATTTTCATATAATTAAATCACACAAACCTTAAATTTATGAAAAACAATCTTATTTTGTTTATCCATAAAATTAAAACAGGAAATATCCTTGCTCATCCGAGTTTTCTTAAAAAAACCTTAAAAATAAGGCCGATCTTCAGGCTTCTATATGGGTTCCATAATGATAAAATATCCAAAAATGGTCATAACATTTTTTGTTTTTCTAGCCGCATAGTATCGATTCGTAAAAATTATTTATGATTACCCGAAAACATTGAGGTAAACAACGAGAGACGAACACTCCATACTTTTGCTACGCATTTTGCTTGAAAGATATCACAAATGAGGCGGAAACAAACAAAATCAAACCAAAGCCGAAACGATGGAACTATCAAAATATATCTATCCCTTTTCCACTTAGCGTTTCAAATTAGCATCGAAAGATCGTCTGTCTTTCACTACCTAATTGTTAAACAGGGACGCGGCTAATAACTGTGACGTTCAGTTCAGTGTTGCCTACAAAATGAAAAAAAAATCCGCTAAATAATCAATATAACATAATATTTTTGAAATTATTAATTTCAAGGTTTTTTGTTTTTAGCTAGATTTCTTTCATAATAATCATAATTAATATCTGGGGCACTGATTGGTCCTATATAAGGTACCTATTTACTGTTGAAATTTACGAGTTATGAGAGATACAGATATACATTTTGAAAGCAATTGAATAGGTACTTGACGATTGTGCAGGTGGTAAAACCTCGTGCACGGTCCGCCCGGTATCAGCATCATCATCATCATCATCATCATCAGCCTATGATAGTCCGCTGCTGGGCGTAGGCCTCTCCTATTAACTATGCGTATAAACGCTCTTACGACACCCGAAGGAGGAGTTTGGGTGATGACCAATGTATTCTTACTGCCGTCACCACTCACCACACGGCGGTATCAGCATAACGCCGTTTTAATAGACATTAACCTGCCGCCAAATAGTAGTGCTCGTACTGTAGCCGTACCATGAGTTGGAAAGTAAAGAATATGTTAGGTTTGAGTCGATACGTATCGCATTCTATCGCGAGATTAGAGCGAGCGCGATGGCCTGCTTTACGTATCGTGTAAAACCTAACGTTACCGATACTTACGGCGAAATGGGTCTTTTGGCCCTCTACAAAATTATTATAATAATATATGTTGTTTTAGCGGGCGTATTCCTTTGTACAACACATGAGCGGATTGCAATTTTTTTGTTAAGTTAGTCAAATCGTTAATTTCCGTGACAGTTACTTAATTATGAACAAGTAACTGTCACGGTAAAAAAAGTAGAAAAATGGAATAGTATCACTCAAACTCGAAAAGTTTGATATTCTCACCTTCTCGATTCACCATATTACTCTGCAATAATAAGTAAAAGTATACCTAATATAACCTACCACCTTGTACCTACATGCCGAAATCCCTACAAAATGTGGGAAATCAAATATGAATTAACTGGCAACTCTGATCCTAACGTTCATACTGAAACCTATTTTAGCAAAATTTTCATATTATTTATATGATTTTGAATTCGAAAATGGTAAAGTTACATGTGAAAAGTCACACCGTAGCTTTTATTTGTAGTTTTGGAGTTCGAACCGCATTTTTTACTGCGCATTTTGTCATTTTGGCGGAGCTGCTTACTGGACTTTGGCCGAACTGTTACTAACTTGACATAAGCCTGACTGTTGCCTGTGGGCAACAGTGAAGTTATTCGCGAACGATCGCCTACTACGAATCTAGAGGGTATAAATCTATGCCCGAAAATAAAAAAATCGATTGCTTAGTCGCAGGTCATATTTTCAAACTGCGGGGTGAATTAAATACGAACTTTGAACATTTAAACTTCATTACATTCGTCACTTTCATTCCGTTGCTGAAAAAATATATCGATTCGTAGTCGAATGACGAAACCTTCGTAGTAGGCCCCCCATTTTTTTTTAATTTTACATCTTGTGGACAGGCAAAAGCACTAAGCCATACTGCCTAGTAGGCGGGCGGCCAAAAAGCGGGAATATACAATTTAAACAAAATACTTAGTTATGAGTAGTAACTTTGACAATGAACATTGTGACGGACAAAAGGTGTTTTTCTAGCCCCAAAACTTGCATTCATAATTTAAGGGGTAATAGATTTTGCTATTCAACCAATTCAAATGTTTTTATTTGAAAAAAATAATAATGTATAAGTAAAAAGCAAGTTAAATGTATAAATCTTCACTTTTAATAACTATTGTAACACCATGTTCGATTATCTATGTATATTAATATTTAAATTGGATAAAAACAAAAATAAATTGTTGCTTTTAGGTACTTAATAAACATGCTTGCATTTAAGAAAAACGCCTCTAGTTTGACAGGCGATTCGAGACTGTTCCGTTCTCACAAATGTTTTTCAATGTTCAATTAAAAAAAAAAAACCTATATTTTTAATCGTTTTGCATTAGCAGTAGGTTTTTAGTTTTAATTCGTCTTGGTAAAGTAAAGTAACACGAAAACTCTTTGGTAAGTTGCACGAATTGGAACGACTATAAATTTTTAAAATTAGAAAAGTACGCAAAACAGCCAAAAAAAAGCAATTTATGAGCAACTGTATTGAAAAATAATATTAATCCTAAAAAATAATATGTAATAAATAGTAAATAATAATAATAAATAATGTCTAAATCTGGTATTATTTTAATCATATTAGTATTTCATTATTCTTAAAATACAATGAATGAAGAGAGCCAATATTCGTCGCGATTTTTATTACTATAATTTGTTTTTATTTTATTGAGAACGAATATTTAAGCCAAAATTAATTATTTTATGATATCTTCTTATTTATGCGATATCATCAAGATCACTGTTACTATCACTACCAGCGTCACTACTACTTGCATGGAAAGCCATTTTGAACTAGGTACGCGTGTATCAATAACGAAAAATTACTTACAATTGTCACGCAAACGGCAAATCCGACACATCTTTAATCACATGTCAAGATTCACCGACAATTCTACAAATATGTCGACTAAAAATAATAATTCTTGTTTCACAACATAATTGTAATACCTACATACAATTGTACCACAATGCCTGTCATATTTGTAAGCATTTCTATAGAAAATATTTCTTAAAATTGTAATATGTCACCTGTCGCTTGACAATTGTAGCTCTACAAGTTACATATTATGTAACTTACAATTGTAGCCGTGGTGAAATTGGGGCCTGCTGAAATCCTATAAGTCGAGATAAGTGTCACATAGTTCGTATTTCAACAACCCGTTTGCTCGACTTAACGGGTTTCACCAGACAACCCGCGGAATATTTGATAACAATATTTTATAATATTTTATTTCTATCTTCACACCTTTCCCATTCTTCATAATAAATTTTATCTACATCCATATCTTAAGTTGTCTACAATATGCTTAGCGGCGGTAAGCAAATAGCCTACTTTAAGAAATCTGTATCTGTAGGTGTATCATAATTTTTACTTTACGATTGAAATAGACTAATGAAATGCCCAGTAACTTTGACAATAATTATTTTATTATCTCAACTTATGTATCGATACATCTCAATATTCTCAATCACAATTCACGACCAACAACAGAACAAACAAAAGACAGTCTATATCTACTACTTTTTTTAAACATTGAAATTGGCGCCATTGCGCAAAATCTGTAACCTGCACAAAGGTTAGTTACCTACATTTCTCGCTACAATAAAATATAAATTATAAACTTAAAATATTAATTAAGTTTTATACATATTAAAATGATATGGAATATTATAAATAACAATACATTCATTTAAAATGAATTGGTCGAAGGTTATTTATAGTATTCCTCTTTTTTTTTAAAACAGTCTTCATTACACCCTAGACCATGGTATTTTCAATTTTGCTTTCAAATGGAATCCCTAGACTAAGCGTGTTAAAGTTGCTTTAACCTTGTAAATAATCCAGTGTTAATGGTTTTGTCACAACTACAAAACAAAATATGAATTGATATAGCTATTTTACTTACAAATTTTAATGAAACCTATATATTAAGAATTTCAACCAACTAATTTTATCAACTATAGTTATTAATGTTTTAGAGTGAAGTCTTACAGTTCGCCCATCCTGATAAAATTATCGCGTCCTCGTGATAGGCTTAAAATTTAAATTTTACAGTTGTGGTTATCTTATAATCTATAATATCTAACATAATTTGTATTTCTGCAAGTAGTGAAATACTAATGACATAAATCAAGGTAGTTTAGCTGTAGTCAGTACATTTTTATTTTCAATAATTTACTTAAACATGCACGCACATGTCTCTGACGGTCGTACATAAAAGAATACATAAACTTCTACACGTACACATATCTATTAGCCGTGCCTAGTAACATATAAAAATATACACGTACGCGTCTCTGACGGTTGTGCTTGCATGAATATATAAATTTCTACACTTACACAACAATTCTGATAGCCGTGCCAAGTAATATACACAAATATACACGTACGCGTCTCTGACAGTCGTGTCTACATGAATACATACATTTCTACTCGTACACAACAACTCTGCCTAGGAATATACACATATATACACGTACGCGTCTCTGACGGTCGTAGCTGCATAAATACATAGATTTCTACACGTACACAACATTCCTGATAGCCGTGCCTAGTAATAAACAAAATATTCCTGTACGCATCTCTCACGGTCGTGCCTGAATAAACACAAGAATATCTACACGTACACATCTCTGATGGCCGTGCCTGAATAAATACAAGGATATCTACACGTACACATCTCTAATGGTCGTGCCTGAATAAATACAAGGATATCTACACGTACACATCTCTGATGGCCGTGTCTGAATAAATACAAGGATATCTACACGTACACATCTCACATCTCTAATGGTCGTGCCTGAATAAATACAAGGAAATCTACACGTACACATCTCTGATGGCCGTGCTTGAATAAATACAAGGATATCTACACGTACACATCTATGATGGCCGTGCCTGAATAAATACAAGGATATCTACACGTACACATCTATGATGGCCGTGCCTGAATAAATACAAGGATATCTACACGTACACATCTATGATGGCCGTGCCTGAATAAATACAAGGATATCTACACGTACCCATCTATGATGGCCGTGCCTGAATAAATACAAGGATATCTACACGTACACATCTATGATGGCCGTGCCTGAATAAATACAAGGATATCTACACGTACCCATCTATGATGGCCGTGCCTGAATAAATACAAGGATATCTACACGTACCCATCTATGATGGTCGTGCCTGAATAAATACAAGGATATCTACACGTACACATCTATGATGGCCGTGTCTTCAGTCTCAAGAGCTGTCTTAGATTTACATGACATCGACTTGAATACATATTAGTTATGTATTTTGTAGACTTAGCTTATAAGACTGTTAGCTTAACAGCCTCTATATTATTATTTTTTTTTGACGTTTGGAGAGCCTTTACACCTCCAAAATTATTAATTTTATTTATTATTCTTAGCATCTAATTTCTTTGACCGTGGAGACCTTTTACATCTCCACACTTAATCGCTTCAGTGCGGATGACACGCCAGGTGTGTCGTGAATGTTTTTAACGAATGGCGTATGACACGATAGGCGTGTCATCATATTCTATGGCGTAAGGCACGTTTGGCGTATCATGAAAAAATTGTTCGCCGCCATAGATAAAAGTTTTTGAAAATGGAACACGCAATAAATCGGTTAATATTCATTTCGTCATGGAGCCCATTTATCTCCTTATATAGCAAAATTTTGACTTATTGGATACATAATAATTATATATTCTGTAGCACTAGTTTACAAGATTGTTAGTTTAACTGTCTTCTGACATGAAACATTATATGACATGTTTCATACACCTTTTTATTTACTTTTTATTGACATTCGGAGATTCTTTACTCCTCCAAATCATTATTATTATTATTTATTAACTGACATTGGGGACACTTTACATCTCCAAAATTATGTATTATTGACATTAGAGAGTATACATCTCTAGTTTAATTTAATATTTGAATTTATTTTACTGTGAGCTCATGTTTAAATAGTTATTGGCTGTTGTCTTTTATATAAGAATAGTTGTTTTGTGATTGTCACTAAATTGTTAATTTTCTATTTTATTATTATTGTTAAAATCATGACGATTAGAGACCTTTTACATCTCTAAATCTTAATTTCTCTTTATTCTGACAACTAGAGGACCTTTACATCTCTAGTAGTATAGATATAGATACTTAATAATATTGTGAACTTGTACAATAATAATTATTTTTGTTTAATATTATGATCCTTTATTTATTTCTCTCTTTTATAAAAATGTCTATAATAATCTTTTTTTTATGTAATACATTCTTTAATGCATGTTATTTTAATAAGATGTATTATTATACTGTTTTGAAAAAATAAGTCCACCTGAGTTTCTTACTGGTTCTTCTCAGGAACGGCGTAGGTAGGGTTTGAACCCACGGAATAATAAAAACATGTTTTTTCTGTTCTGTGTTTGAACCAAAAGTAGATTTTTTTTTTCTCTCTCTTGATAATGTCAGACGATTCGAAAATGCTTATTAATAAGCTTACTTGAATAAAGAATAGTTTGACTTTGACTTATTCCAACCGTAAATCTCAGCACATTCTTTCACTTTATTCAGCCAGTTTACTATGGTTTGATGTTTTACATTTGGGTCAAACTTTGGTACAACGTTTAGGCTACTAAATTTTTGTTTAGAATGTGACGAAGACGCAACGGTTGTCATAGTTTGCAATGTCTTATTTAAGGATTCTAATAAGCTGTTTGTAAAAGAAGAACATTTTTGATTGTCATTAGCGCACACAGTTGCCATTGATTTTGTGTCATTTTCATTGTTGTTAATTAAACTTTTAACATCTTTACTGCGTTGTATATGGTTCTCAGGAACTGAATTTGGCATCTGTGATGCACACACAGTTTGGGGCATAGAAGTACATTTATCAGTAGGTGAACGACTATTACGCTTAATTTTTCTAGAATACCTTCGATGCCCCCGGGAAGTCTTAATTTTACAACTGCTACGAGTACATCTAGAACTTCTACTACGAGAGTATAAAACTGATCTCGAATTAAATCGACTCGTACTCGTACTAGTCGTACTATGTGATTTGGGTGTCAATCGTTCAGTCGGCCGAGAATGACGTGTTACACTACGGTCGCGGCAGTGCATGTTTTTTTGAACACAACGTACGACTTCTCGGACGACTTGTGTACCTTTCCCAACTTCTAGTTGATTGCGAGCGCTCACGTTGGTTTCGCTCCGTCGGCATTCTTACTTCTTGGTTCGAACACGGACGCTCGCGGCGGCTCGGCTTCGACGGGCCCGCTCGCCAAGGCATCGCTTCAACCGCTGACGTCGTTCCACCCACGAACATCCAGACTTCGACTGCCCGGATCGCGATCGCCTGGTCTGCGACGGCCGGGACTGCGACCGCTTGGCCTGCGACCGCCTAGGCTGAGAGCGCCTGGACTGCGACCGCTTGGCCTGCGACCGCCTAGGCTGAGAGCGCCTGGACTGCGACCGCTTGGCCTGCGACCGCCTAGGCTGAGAGCGCCTGGACTGCGACCGCTTGGCCTGCGACCGCCTAGGCTGAGAGCGCCTGGACTGCGACCGCTTGGCCTGCGACCGCCTAGGCTGAGAGCGCCTGGACTGCGACCGCTTGGCCTGCGACCGCCTAGGCTGAGAGCGCCTGGACTGCGACCGCTTGGCCTGCGACCGCCTAGGCTGAGAGCGCCTGGACTGCGACCGCTTGGCCTGCGACCGCCTAGGCTGAGAGCGCCTGGACTGCGACCGCTTGGCCTGCGACCGCCTAGGCTGAGAGCGCCTGGACTGCGACCGCTTGGCCTGCGACCGCCTAGGCTGAGAGCGCCTGGACTGCGACCGCTTGGCCTGCGACCGCCTAGGCTGAGAGCGCCTGGACTGCGACCGCTTGGCCTGCGACCGCCTAGGCTGAGAGCGCCTGGACTGCGACCGCTTGGCCTGCGACCGCCTAGGCTGAGAGCGCCTGGACTGCGACCGCTTGGCCTGCGACCGCCTGACCTGCGACCGCCTAGGCTGCGACCGCCTGACCTGCGACCGCCTAGGCTGCGAGCGCCTGGACTGCGACGTCTGCGACCGCCTGGACTGCGACCGCTTGGCCTGCGACCGCCTAGGCTGAGAGCGCCTGGACTGCGACCGCTTGGCCTGCGACCGCCTAGGCTGAGAGCGCCTGGACTGCGACCGCTTGGCCTGCGACCGCCTGACCTGCGACCGCCTAGGCTGCGACCGCCTGACCTGCGACCGCCTAGGCTGCGAGCGCCTGGACTGCGACGTCTGCGACCGCCTGTACTGCGACCGGCTGGCCTGCGAGCGCCTGCTACTTGGCCTCTCAGACCTTCTCACCCGCCCTGGTCTGGTACTCGACCGAGAGCGAGAAGACAGTTGATCATTTCGCGTACGCATCACGTCAAACTAATACTCTGGAATCAACGTCCACTTAGTCAACAAAGGTCACATTAAGAAAGTGGATATTATCTAACGCAATTAACATTAACACGACTGAATTGTCTGATTTTATTTATAATAACAAGTATATTATTTTACATATTAGTCAATATCATGTCATAAACGTATAAATACACGTATAAAGTTCAAACTTAGTGATAATCGTCACCCCGTCGTACTAATATAAGGACAAGGCTTTTGTAAACAAAAATCGTATACACAATATACTTTCATGCTTAAATTATACTCCATGGTATAAATAAAGACTTATCGACTATGGTCGAAAATTAAACTGGTACGTACATTGGTTACAATTTTACGTACTAAATTATGTACAAAAGAAAATCTTAGTTAAAAAAAAACTACATTAATTAATGTTAGTGCAAGTATCTATTTTACAACATAAATACGAAAATAACTCACCTGTAAAACAATTTCCCTATGTTTTACCTTTACCTTAGGTCACGTTTACGGGCCTTCCTTACCAAATTAGGTACTTATAATTATGTACCTATTACTTAATTTCTCCAATTGATGGCTCGGCCTTTAAATCCAGCAAGTAGTGATCCCGCTTCTGAATTTGAAATAGACTAATGAAATGCCCAGTAACTTTGACAATAATTATTTTATTATCTCAACTTATGTATCGATACATCTCAATATTCTCAATCACAATTCACGACCAACAACAGAACAAACAAAAGACAGTTTATATCTACTACTTTTTTTAAACATTGAAATTGGCGCCAATGCGCAAAATCTGTAACCTGCACAAAGGTTAGTTACCTACATTTCTCGCTACAATAAAAAATAAATTATAAACTTAAAATATTAATTAAGTTTTATACATATTAAAATGATATGGAATATTATAAATAACAATACATTCATTTAAAATGAATTGGTCGAAGGTTATTTATAGTATTCCTCTTTTTTTTTTAAACAGTCTTCATTACACCCTAGACCATGGTATTTTCAATTTTGCTTTCAAATGGAATCCCTAGACTAAGCGTGTTAAAGTTGCTTTAACCTTGTAAATAATCCAGTGTTAATGGTTTAGTCACAACTACAAAACAAAATATGAATTGATATAGCTATTTTACTTACAAATTTTAATGAAACCTATATATTAAGAATTTCAACCAACTAATTTTATCAACTATAGTTATTAATGTTTTAGAGTGAAGTCTTAAACGATATCGGCAACCGATATCTTAATCACAATTAAATTTCGTACATTCTGTTTAAAAGAAAAATCACACTTTAATTTCGAGTATCGAATTAATCGATTTGTAATTTCATTCACATTAAAATTCATATTCCATACATTCTTCTAAATCTCGAATATTGAAAATCGATTTGAGAATCGATATCGACTCAAGACCTTACCTTGTCTACGAATTTAAAAAAATAAATTTCAGTCATTTGTTTTGTTTCAATTAGGTATTTCAACTTTTTTGGACTGTTGACTTGAAAGTTAAATTATCGAGTTCGTTGTGAAATATTTACACTGAAAAATGAGTTATGACGACGAAGACAGTGATGTTGAAATGTATGAAACACCACCAGAAGTCTTGGACGCCGCTACAACCGTGACCAATAATTTGCTGCCACAAAAATAAACATATTGTAGAAAACTTATTATATGCATGTAGATAAAGTTCTGTATGCAACTGTTCATAATTAGGCATTATGAACCAGTCACATAAAATACTATTACGTAATACGAAATATGTAGTTTTGTGTTGCCTGGCCTTCGTGCCTTGTTACAGAGCAATTGTCTAGCTGATTCATAAACACGACAATAACATTAACAAATCAAGTGTCAAGGCTAATCTACTTGTCCAACGACCTTTCAGCCAAATAGTCGCAATATACAAGACGTGTGTAAAATAAAGACTTACTTATAGTTTAAACACCGGCCAAGAGCATGTCGGGCCATGCTCAGTACAGGGGTTCCGTAGTTTTTCGAAAACGGCTGGGCCGATTATGTTCGAAATAGTTTTATTTTAAAGTATTCTTTAATTCCACTGTTCATGATTTTGTCTATATTTTTTGGACCCACCGATCAAAAGTGAGAGGAGAGGGGACACCCTTTTTTATTCTGGACCGGTTTAAGTATCTCCGAAAATATTAACTTTACAAGAAAACTTTCTTCTGAGACCCTTATTTTTTTTAAGATACCTATATATTCAATGATACCCCACACTATAGGATTACAGCAAATAAAAAAAACATCTCCACTTCACCAGTTGGGAAGGAACTCGAAAAAAAAAATTTTTTTTTGTAGTTATTAATCTAGAGTCTGGCTAACGAAAGATGAGAATGAGTTTTTTACGGAACTTTTTATATGGTATCACAAACTGAATTGTCAAACGTGATATTCTGTCATTCGTTCGACTTGTCATCTATTGTTCGCTTTCCACAATTACAACGTTTTAAAGTGTTTATGACGAAAATAACTATGAATAAGTAATGTTCATAAGCTGCTGCATACTATAATAAGTAAATATAAAGAAAAACAAGAGGAGAGAACATCGCTTATAAGGAGAAACAAGAGTGTTTCCACACGATATTGGTGTTTCTAGGTTCGGTTGAAATGTCATTTTGATACTTACCTTTATTCAATAAATTTTCTCGTATTCATTATCTATACCAGTAATTGGAGTTCGAGGCCAAAGATAGTATGAAAATATTGCCACAGTAATAAAATGTTCTTACATTAGTAAATCCTTATTTTCTAAGAACTGGCGTTGAGATATCTTATTTATTGGTAATTTTAATTCTTCAATTTATAGAAACAATATTATTTACTTATTTTCACGTAAATATAAGATATTTTAATAAAATTTAATTATCCGCAATTATTAGTAACAAAGTTGGTATTGCGCTTGTATCACCTCAGGTGTTAATAACATTTGGTACAACAATTTAACCACACATAAATTAAAACCCTATTTCTGCATACGTTTAGGAAATTCCAAAATATTACTTTGTAGCGTGCTTTATGTTCACATTTCGTATTCGTAAAATTTTATTTTTCAAAGATACACCTGATTTCGTACATAATGACACATATTCGCCAGATAAAAAAAAACATTGTACATATAATATTAGTCACATAAAAGCCGAGAGGCCTTTTTGACGCCCAAATAATTAGTAAAAGAAAATGCTTAAAATATACCTCTTAGAGTATACAGGGTGGAAAGGGACGACGTTCCATCCCGCTACCGACCGAGTCTACCAACCATTACATCGAAAGCGTACATGGAAAATTGACTTTTCCATACTATTGAACTCTAACTAATCACTCACTTTGTATGAGGAGTTAATTTTTTTTTTCAATATTTCGATGTTGGTCCCATACTGAAAGTTCATCGTAATGTTTGGTAGACTCGGTAGGTAGCGGGATGGAACGTCGTCCCTTTCCACCCTGTATAGTATAACCAACTTTGTCAAAAATCTGACAAAGTCATTTTAAACCTTAAAATAAGCGTCAGTAAGTTCAGGACTCAACACTGATGGACTGGTTATAAAGGACTCTTGCTTGGCTTTTATGGGAGGCCACTCGATTTTTACCCAGGACTCAGGAGGATAAGTGATAAAGAAGACAAATAAAAAATAAAATACAAAAAATACTCTCATTTTACTTTTCCAAATTTCTTTCCCATAATTTTAACCCGTGGTAAGGCAGGGGCTCACTTAGTAATTTAACCATACTGTCTTAATAAATATGGCACGCTTTGTGTTCACTGGTAATTTAACTTCTTTTTAACCCAGATAAGCCTGAAACCAAAAAATGTGACCCCTGGATTTTTTACGATAAAGTGATTAATTGTCAATAAAACAGTACAATTGTCCAAACAAAAAGAAAAAAAACGGTGTTATAACACCTGGTCGGCGTAAGTGGGTTAAAATAGGCTTTGAAACGTAGGCTCTTATCATTTTAAGTTCTTTACGATACAATTTTGTCATATCAATGTTAGTTTAAAGAAAATAAAAGTTTTTAGGTATTTACGTGTTTTTAAGATAATTCTAGTTGTGACAGCCATAATAAACAAAAAGGTGTACAAACATTAAAGTGGTATGTAATGTTTTAATTACGAATTATTTTAAATAAAAAACATTAATGACAAAAAGGTTGTCGAAACCTGAAAACTTTATTTGACAATGACATAAGAGACTTTGACAGATTTGACAGTAACGCATCTGTCGTAGTTTCTTTGGCCTCGAACTCCAATTAGTGGTTTAATATACTATCGACTATAATAAATCTGCGTTTGTACTTATGTTAGGTTAAATTAAAATGGTAATTTATTTTATTTTTTTACCAGAAGGACTGGGAGATGTTGAAGGAGTTAGTTAACGCTGTCAAAAATACGGTAGAAAAGTTATGCGAGTTGGAGAAGAAAGAAGTTCGCGAGTATAACTGCCTCGGATTGGAAAACAATGACTGACCATGTCATTCATGTGGAGGATAAGTGCAGAGAAAGAGACAATGTCACAAAAATACATTGGATGAGTTTATTATCAGTGTTGGCAGTGATAATGACACAAATACATAGCTCAAATGAATCATTGTATAATTTTTTAGAGTGTGACTTCAATTATTCTGAATAAAAAGTATAAATATTTAGTTTCTTATTTATTAAAAATACACACACCAGCAGAATTTGCTTAGCATTTGACAAACTCCCGTTGTTAAGTGTTCCATTAATTCGTCCGGTGTGTATATTATCTTATTTATCTACATATTTTTTCATAGCTGGTAGTGTTAATCATGATTACACCCATTCTGCGATGATACAATTTACTAATCACATATAATAGTGTTACATCCAAGTGTGAAAATCAGTCTGTTTTTTGGTTCTTCATATCATTAATAGATGTAAAATTAATAGATGTTTATCATTAATGTATGTAAAAAGTTAAGGCTAACTTGTTAATGTGTCGAATCTATGATATAACTTGAAAGTAGGGAGGGAGGGCGTTAGTATTAAAATAATTTGTGTCTTTATACAGTGTGTTACCATGACCTAGGCTTTTACGAAAATGGGTAATAAAACGCTTTACTGGCAATCGTTTTCAGGTATTATGAGTTGGCAAATATTTAAATTAACTGTACAATTAATTTTATTTACTTCGAACGATCAATGTAATGCGTGTACTGCTTGGTTGTCAAACGCTGCGAGTGGCTACGGACTATCGTTGTCAAGATTCATTTTAAAACAAATAACTTCTCATTGAACTTGTCTTAGAAAATTAATTACATTTACGGCCTATTTCACAATCTCCAGTTAAAGCTATCTGTCAGATAAAAATTAACACTATCTCTTTATTTCACCTGGAAAAATAAAGAGAGCGTGTTATTTTTATCTGACAGATAGCTTTAACTGGAGATTGTGAAACAGGCCCTTAAAATTGGTATTGTTAATCAAATGCTCACGGTTTGGCTCAAATATTGCATCTCAATCCTGGGTTTCAATAAAAGCCTGCATGATGTTAACAGACTGTATGAATAAAATTATCTGTCCAAGCGCCCTTAGGATTAGTGACAAAGAGGGAAGTATCAATAAAGAGGCTCATATATTTCCAACAATATTAAGAAGTAGATTATACTCGTAGTTACATTAACCGTCTTTCTTGCCATGACATGGCACATTGCCATGACATTCACTTTTGTTCTTTTGCGACCACAGACTACATTGTAGTCTGTGGTCGCAAAAGAACAAAAGTGAACATAATCAATAGCAGTCATGACGTAAGAAAACAAGGTGTGACCGTCCGAGAGGAGACACTAACTTTGTATTGCCACTTTATTGTATCTTTTAAATATTAAGGAAATATTACTAGAGATGCACCGGATATACGGCAACTATCCGGTATCCGGCGTATCCGGCCGGATACCGGATAGTAACTTTGCTTGTTTTTGGGCTAAATAGATTGCACATAAAAAGGTAAAAACAGTAACGGTAACAATAATAATTGTGACGTCCAGTCTCTTGTGTAGGGATTGAGGAATATAAATAATACGATAATTATGGATTGCGAATATCCAGTTACGCTCGTCCGCTAGCCACACGGGCTGCGGGTAGAATGCCTACCCACCGCCCCACTACCGGGGAGCTCAACTGACATTCCTTTTATTATTAAATAATCACATGACGTCACATCTCTCCTTTTTTATAAGAAATACAATTGACACATTCTTTTAAAATCAATTATTTTATATACAATTATATATCATATTAATAGGGAACACTTCCACTCCAGCACATTTACATAATCATCGAAATCCAAATATTTATGTCTTTTCCCCTTATCTTTCATTTCCTGATCACAGTCTCTGATTTCGGAATAACTTAGGCTTGTGCTTGGTTCTAAGGAAGGAATCTTGACTCTAAATTTTCTGGACTAAAACATTTCAGGTGGTGTTTTACCTGTTGTGATATGAGGAGTTTTGTTATACATAACCAGGTAATTCAAAAGGTCTTTTTGTCAATTAGATTTTTGACTTTGGCTGATTTTTAATATTTTTAATATACGTATCCCTATTTTGATGCTCGACGTCACCATTTTGTTGGGGGCAGTATGCGTTTGTATAATATATTTTAACATTTGATTCATTAGCGAAAGCTTGAAATTTGTCTCTTGTAAATTGCCGGTCATTATCAGACGTAACATATGGTCAGGAGACGGCCTACTAAAAGTTAAATACATGTACGAGTATCTGCACAAGAGTGATTATGTTTTGCGTCGTCCTGAATTGAACAGCGGAAAATTGATAGGGAGATGAATCACTTGAAGTCTGTCTATGTGAAGGTCGCTAAAAATTAAACTCTGATGTTGGCATTTATATTTTTTTTTTTTTTACTTTTTCTTTAATTATTTTTTTACAGGCTGGATCGTGAGATCAAAGAGACCGCTTCTTATGACCGGTTTGTTAAAAATTTAAAGCATTTTTGATAGACAAGGTATTTTTTACAGATCGGGAGTTTTAGAGTATTTTTAACAGTGAATAATTTGTAATCTGACATTTTGTGATATTTATTTTAATTTTCATTATACTTATGATTGTTTTTTTTTTTTTTTTTACTATTAATTTCTAATTTGAAATTGAATGTAATTGGGATATAATATTTTTATAGAATATGTAAAATACGTTTTATTAGTAGGTATGGTTAATTGACCTACATTTGTGACATTTTTTTTTAATTTTCGTTATGTTTATTAATGGTTGTTATTCTTTATTATTTTTTCATTTTTATTTGAAATGTAATGTAATTTTGATTTGTTTTGTATTGGTTTTTAGTAAAGTATGTTTTATTTGTATAATTGATTATTGACATGTGTTTTTCCATTAAAGAGATTGAATTAAATTGAATACTCTTGAAATTATTTTCTCTAACACTGCTATTGTGCCTTTTGTAGTATAATTGACTTCATTTATTTTATTTCCTTGTAGCGGCTGTAATAGTCGATGACTACTAAGAGATAATGTTAATGTCCAGAAGGAAATGGGCCAAGGAAGTCAATCGTTATGTGTTGCCCTGATTCGGTGGGTAAAGTTCGTCTTTTTAAAAGCATTGGCGGATCACCCACAGAAACTAAGGTTTACAAATGGTTTACAACCTTTGCAACTTACAACCTTTACAACTTTTAACCCTATTCTCGGCATCTTTGTCTATTTTGGTGTACCAACTTTGGTACATAATAGACCCTTCATGACAACTATGCCGGAAGATGAGCCGCATCCAGGGCTCGTTGTCTTAATTTCAGAGGCACCATTATTTTACCATCGCATGGTTAATATTATGAAGTCTGGATTTCTTTGCATATCCGCGAGAACGGGTAACGGGTCTGCTATGTTGGTTCTACTCGGTTTATAAACAACTTTGAGGCGTACACTCGAGGAGAGGTTCTTAATATCTAAAAATCCTAAGACACGTCTGCATTATTCATATATCACAATTAACTAAAATTCATTATTACATACATTTTGACGACAATTATAATATTTTTTTTCGAATATTATGGCATGTTAAACATTCTTATTATTTTTTACTGTATTGTAGTGAATTAAATTATATATTTTTTTAATGAATTCAAATAATATGCATGATTGCATGCAATACGTGTCTGACTATTGTATTCTCACTTCAATGATGTTAAGAAATAAACGGCTTTTTATTTATATATTTATATACATAACTTTAAAATAATAAACTGGTAACCGCAGTACCCAGTGCTCTATTCTAGCAGATGGTTTCGAACGTGATTCCAAAAATTACCTCCCATGGTTTATGGTCGGTTACCAGGCCAAACCTCTCTTTGCCATACAGATACATACGGAAGTATTCAACAGCCCACACTAAGGCCAAGGCTCCCTTGTCTGTTTGTTTGTTTGTTTGGTACCGCTTTTCGACTTCGGAAAAACATCTATTTCCATGGCAATGATTCTGGCCCCATAGAGTCCAATTTCACTAGAACCGCTCCTAGACCTACTGGCTTGCATCAGCTACGACTAATGTTTTAGCGTTAGGGTTGTAAAATCCTAAGGACTTGATATTATTAAGACAAGATTAGTGCCTTTCTAACCGGTGCTTGTTCATGCCAATGTTGTGAAAAATTAGGTATTTACCAGCCCTAATAAGCTCTGAACTTCTTCCACGGTTCTTGGAAGCCTGAATGTCTCAATAACTTTTACATAAGTGTTGGGCACTCAAGAATAAAATCATTATTTGAATGAAAATTCGTAAGAATAAAATCATTTCGATTTTATTCCCGTCAAACTTATTCAAATAATTTCGTCGAGAATAATTTGTGTAAAATTGAAAAACAATAACTTATTCCTATTCAAATACTCCTAATAAATATCCTATTCATGATATTTAATTTTGAAAAAAGTATCTGAATAAGAATGTAGTGCGGGTGGCCGGAGTGGGTCATTGCAACTTAAATATTACGCATAGTACAGGAAGAAACTCTAGTAAGTAGTCTAGTTTAATTTGTACCCACTATGCTATCTTAATAAAATCTTCTAAATTTAACGTTATATGCGTAGGTGCTCGTTTTTGTATTATCTAATTTAGTTTTCTTAGCGGTTATTTTGTTTTCCATTCGCTCCATTAAATTTTTTTTTTGTTGTCACAACTTTGGTGTATGCCTTGCAAATCTTGTACTGGTTAGAAAATAATTTCATTTAAACCATAACTATTTTTTTTTTGTTCTCACAACTTTGGTGTATATATATAAATCTTGTACTGGTTAGAAAATAATTTAATTTAAACCAGTATGACAAATTTTGTTTTTATTTTTCTTTTGTTGTTCTCACAACTTTGGCCCACATAAATCTTGTACTGGTTAGAAAATAATTTAATTTAAACCAGTATGACAAATTTTGTTTTTTTTTTCTTTTGTTGTTCTCACAACTTTGGTCCATATAAATCTTGTACTGGTTAGAAAATAATTTCATTTAAACCAGTATGACAAATTTTGTTTTTTTTTTTTCTTTTGTTGTTCTCACAACTTTGGCCCATATAAATCTTGTACTGGTTAGAAAATAATTTCATTTAAACCAGTATGACAATTTTTTTTTATTCTCCCAACTTTGGTGTGTATAAATCTTGTACTGGTTAGAAAATAATTTCATTTAAACCAGTATGACAATTTTTTTTTATTTTCCCAACTTTGGTGTGTATAAATCTTGTACTGGTTAGAAAACCAGTACCTATGACAATTTTTTTTCTGACTATTATTGACTGATTATTATTTTTTATTATTATTTATTAATTATATCAAAACGTTCACTTATTTGTAAAATTTGTCCCGCAAAACGGTTTACACAGTTTGACTGTGGGATCAGAGTCTCTTCGCTTATAGTTAGCTAAAGAATAAACTAATTTTACATTTATATATTATTAATTAAAACTTTATTACTGGTACTTGTATTGTATTGGAGAAACCCATCCAGATGGTTTCTCTACTAGTTCAATGAAGTCAAGATTAATTAAGTCATCAATTTTTCATTAACTTTTTGTTCAATTGGAATTTGTATCCTGCGGTAAGGTTGACTAACCGGTGTTACAGATTTATCTTTAGAAATGCATAATTTCATATTATTGAATTTAGAGAATTTGTCGTCATTGGCGATTCGCTCGTTTTTGTACTCTCTCTTTTTTTTTTTGTTTTTTGGCCTCGCTTATTATTTTGTTCAGCAATGTCACCCTAAAGTCAGTATTTTTTATGTAACTTTTTTACTCACATTTTTTGCAAATTTGGTAAATTTTATGTTCATTTTCGTCATTACATTTACATTTAGAACATTGATTTCGTAGTCTTGTCACAAATTTCTCAAACTTTTCCCCTGACTTTAGATTAAGGTGACATTTTTGCTGACGAGCCTTTTGTACACACTTGTACTGATACCCACAAATTTTATCAGTATGGAACTTTGCGCCGTAAATTGGCATTGTGCATGTACATTATTTATCTTGTGCCGGTTGAGCGCCTCAACCGGCATGACACAGTTTATAGTGATGTTATTGCATATTACATGTAACACAAATACATGAATTGAATATTCGTTACCTTATCTATTTGTTATTTATTTAATTATGACTTAGTGGGTATTAGGTACCTTTAATCTACCAGGATGGCAAATAAACAAGAAGAACCCGATGGCCCGCCGTAGCTGGCATGTTACCGGCTATTTAAATTGTTTACAATACAATACAAATATACGCAATTTAACATCTCCATAGAAATCAGCATAAAACAGCAACACAGTAAGCGCTCAATTAACCAACTAGCTTGATATTTTATCATTTGTACCAATTACTAGCGTAACTGGGCAGGCCAGTTAAATACATCTGATAGGTGATTGTTTCTTTTATGTAATTAGACAACGCAAAATGTAAAAATCGGGTAACGAATAATCAAATTTGTAATTTCTGTGAACATTTACGCACATCTCGTGGGTTCTTTATTGCATCGAGTTTTTTTCGCAATAGGTTTATCCCTCTTTCCCATTTCTGAGACAGGATTTTTACTTACTCGGATCCCATCCTCGTCGCCACATGTGACGTCCAGTCTCTTGTGTAGGGATTGAGGAATATAAATAATACGATAATTATGGATTGCGAATATCCAGTTACGCTCGTCCGCTAGCCACACGGGCTGCGGGTAGAATGCCTACCCACCGCCCCACTACCGGGGAGCTCAACTGACATTCCTTTTATTATTAAATAATCACATGACGTCACAATAATCATTAGTGGCGTGCATCTAGGCTCCCGAGAGTAGGTAGGTTAGTCGGTCGGTCCCCCAAGAGGTTTACAACTTTACAGGAGTCTCAGTGGCTTGCCTTCATTGACTAACCATAAAGGAGTCGGTAGAGCTATATGGTCCAAAGTGGAAATATAAATTTGCGTTAGTCACGAATTGGTGCAGTGGTTGTCATAAGCCACGTAGTCGGCGGAAAGTCAGCACCTGCCTTGATACCAGTGTAGCGATTGTTATAGCAGTTGTCCGTGCATCTTTTCTATAGCCCAATTTCCTACTCATACAACTTGCAACATCTAATACAGTAGGTAGGTAGATAAAATTATGACCATAATTTCGAATCTGGTTACAAGATAAGTTAGGCCCCGAGCTACTAAACACAAACGTGTCAAAATTTGCACGACGCGCCCTCTTCTAAACTCAAAATAGGTATAGCACAGCCGGCCGAACATTCGGCGGCCGGATACCGAATATTCGGCCGCTGGTCAGGCCGAATATCCGGTATCCGGTATCCGGCCGAGCAACTATCCGTTGCATCTCTAAATATTACCCATCATTACTGAAGTTAAGAAAAAGATGTATTCATTACCATTTTTCTTTTAGTATTCTGACAAACAGATATGATTTAATTGAACAACATAGTACTTAATGTTTAATTAATACCATCAGATTTTCTCGGCTCTACAGAAGAAATATATGGTAAACGGGAGTCGCAAAAATTAACCATGGTATCACTAAATCGACGTCACAGACAACGTGATGACGTTTGTCGCCATCTCATTCGAACATTCTACAAATATATATTTCGTTCCTTGTCACTGATATTTTACGCAGCGATTGTCAAACTTTCGGGTGATTTTCAAATAATGTTTTATCAAGATGAAAAATAAAAGCGTGAAAAATGGGAGACTAAAGTTTTTTCGGTTCCCGAAGACAAAATGAATCGCCGACGAATGGCTTCGCCTCTGCGGTGTAAAAACTTCGGTAGAAAATGGTAAGTACCAAGCACTAGTATCCGTAAGAAAATGTAAGCAGTGATTTCGTACTTTTAAATAAATAACAGTATTTATAATTATTTTATTTTTAAGTATACCCATAAATACGTACGAATGAGTAAGAACTACATTTATACAAAATAATAATATAGGTATATAGGTGAAAACTGCCTAACAGCTACTACAACTAAGAAGTTAGAAGATATTTATTTTAGAATGTAACATATTTTTTACTAAAATTAAACTGACTTTGATTTGGTTTTACCATTACAAGTTACAGCATGTTAGTTATGCATCAGAAAATGTAAGTATAAGAAGTTAAGAATGCTGGAAGTCGATTAAAAGAGCTGGGACTGACTTAGTAGTTTAACTATGTCATTCCTGATCCTGAACACCAGGTCCAATCAGCATTAAAGCAAATAGGTACCATACATACCTAATTAAGTAATTACACTAATTACCTATAAAGGTACATAGTACATACAAGTTGGTTACCCCATTACCCTAAAATTTAAAGTTTGAGCATCCAAGTGGTGTCGCCGACTCCCCGACGTCGCTCGGACGGTCACACCTTGTGTTCTTACGTCATGCTATCAGCATGTAACGAGCCTTCAAAGGGTGCGGACCCGTTGTAACATTCAACATTGTTACAATAAAATTCACCTGCAGTGTCAGATCACAAACTACTATAGTGTAAAAATCATGTGGCTGTATATATTTCTAGGGTTATTATCTCTGGCATATTATATATTCAAAAGTTGTAAATATGATTATTGGGAGAAGAAAGGAGTACCGACTGCTTCGGGAAATGAATGGTTCTTTGGACACTTTAAGCCCATATTATTGGTGAAAAAACATATGAATGAATGGATTGACGACATTTACAAGTAAGTTTTGATAAAAATCACACATTAACTTAAATTTTCTACGGTATGTATAATTATTATGATTAGGTACACTTTTTATTTAATTGCTTTCTGTGATTCGGGTTTTTACAAAATGTCTATAAAAGTTAATATAATATTATACAATATCACATACAAAAAATAAACCCACGAATTAATAAACTAGTAGATGTGAAATGCTAGCTTTTTAGTATGAAAACCGATGTCGTCAAACTCACACAATCCCATTTTACGTAGATACAGGCATACAATTACAAAATGTTTTTAATTGGTAGCAGTTTTCCATACTCATAAGGTGACAACCAGTTATCATTCCGACAATGAAATTCATGTGTATACTGTTTCAGTCAGGGTCTAAATTAGAATGTTCAAGTTATGTATCTTGCGTCTTTTTCTTTCTCTCACAAAGTCTTCTAATACAGCTACGTAATACAGCTACTCCAAACAAGGTGGCGCTACTGTATTAAAATGAGCGAGTAATGGGCTAAAAATCCAGTTTATCTAACATCTACGATTACGCAGAAATAATTACGAATCCTAGGTCACGTTACACTGGTGATACGAGATCTCTACTCGCCTGTGAGTAGCCGACAAATAAGAATAGGACTACATGGACTGGACAACCCCTAAACACAAAAAGTCGTAAGTGACTGTATATCCTTATCTTGTTACGACTTTTTGTTATTGTCCATAGGGCAATACGTATACATTATCGATTTTTCTTTATTAGCGTTAAAGGCGGGAAATTTGACGGTTTTTAACGGTTTCTACTGACTAGCAAATAATAATAAAGTAAAACTTTGTCAACCGACTTCATAAAGAGGTTCTCAATTCGTCTGTTAGTTTTTTTTTTATGTGTATTACGCGATTACCCGGTCAATTCAATTATGAACCGATTTTGATTTTCCTTTGTGGGAGGATTGAGGGAACTCCTCAATTTCGAAACGCACTTGTATGGTGATTTCGGTGTTTTTTTAAGAACCTTGAGTAGTTCCATGAGAAAGCCACAATTTAGGACAAGTGGACCTGATAGTGGAAAACCAGAGATGGCATAAGAGGAAGTGCTCTATTATTCGCAGTTCTGTCAACCAATTTGAAAATATTCTTCATTTATTTTTAAGAATAAACCTCCACTGCAGTCTCCTTTCATTTTAATCTGATCTAATATGATGGAATCCATGACGAACTGAGGGAACTTGATGGAGATTTGAGGGTTTTCTTCAGTACCTAACTGGAGCATTTTCTCACGGAAACTGCTATTTTGGACAAGTGGACCTAAGGATGAAGACCAGGAAAGGCTTAAGTGGAACTACTTTGTAACTTGCAGTTCTGTTAACTCTTTTTAGGGTTCCGTAGCCAAAATGGCAAAAACGGAACCCTTATAGATTCGTCATGTCCGTCTGTCCGTCTGTCCGTCTGTCACAGCCGATTTACTCGGAAACTATAAATGCTACAGTAACGAAACTTAGTAAGGATATGTGTTGTATGAACCGCTACAGGATTATGATACTAAATTGTAAAAAAAACCATTGGGGTGGGGGCCCTCCATACATGTAACTGAGGGATAGAATTTTTTTTTTAGTTGTATATAATCGTGTGGGGTATTAATAGAAAGGTCTTTGAAAATGATATGAAGGTTTATACATCTCATTTTTATTTAAGCAAATCGTTTTCGAGATATTGGCTCTCAAAGTCTGAAAAATGTGTCCCCCCCCCTCTATTTTTTAAACGACGCGATTTAAAATTTAAAAAAATATATATGTTATGCACTGAAGAAACAAAGATTTGCCTACAGTAGCCACCACCATCCCAGCCAACTAGCTACTGTAGGCAAATCTTTGTTTCAGAGAGCCCAAAAGATATGCGATGATCGGCATCTAGCTGCGGAGCTTCGGCATGCTAGGCAGGCACTTCGGGCAAACAACCTGAAGATCCCTCGAGCCGATCAGAAGACTCGTATGAAGATTCCCACTGTTGAGCGCAGGCCAGCCGTTCTGCCTTTTGTTGGAGGGGTTACAGACAGGATCAGCCGCATCTTGAAACGTGCTTCTATTAAAACCTATTTTAAGCCAATGAAGAAGATGTCGCAGTTTCTGAGGCCTGTTAAGTATAGCACGCCCTTACTGAATGCAGGAGTGTATAAGCTGGACTGTGAATGTGGGCTTTCATATGTTGGGCAGACAAAGAGGAATATCACTACTAGGGTGAAGGAACACATAGCCGATGTCAAGCACCGTCGACAACAGTCTGCGGTTTGGGAGCATGTCAGTGATGGACCGAATCATTCTATTAAGTTTGACAAGCCTTTGGTTCTCGTTAAGGAGAAGAGAAACATGCCTAGAATGTTGCGTGAGGCTATTGAGATAATGAAATATCCAAACTTTAATAGAATGGAAAGAAGCTTGTCTCTACCACCAGCTTGGGATCCAGTTGTTCATCTGATAAAGGAACAGTCTAGACATAAACCGTGAGGCTGATGTATTTGGCGGTGGTGACCATTCCCCCCCTTTTTAGTACTGGCAACATTTTTTCAAAATTATTTTAAATTTCCTTATTAATCAAAATTGTATGTTTTGGTTTAATGCATGATGATCTTAAGATGTACTACAAATGTTTTTTGAAAAGAGTTGTCCCGCTGAGTTTCTTGCCGGTCCCAATTTTGGGATACCTTCCTAACAATACAATCATACAAAGGAAGGAAATACTTCTCAGGCAGTGGCGTAGGGATAGAACCGGCGTAGATTATTTATTTTGTCTCTTGTCTTCATTCTGAAAATATTTGTAATGAATAACTAGCTTAATTTGCAAATTTTGTATGTACATCCACCCTTAAAATTTATTGTCTGTGGTTTAGTAATTTTTCTTTGGTGGGTAGTTTTGTACTTATCTTTCTTATTTTGATGGAGGTAGATCTATCAAATTTCCTCCATTGTCAGTCATCCGCAGACCACGAACCCTGTAAAGTGTTCGAAACGTCGGAATGAAGTTAAAATTAGTTAATATACGCGAGTTTATCCGTTTTCATAGTTTTATTTCATGAGTAATCCTCGCGGTAACCGAAGAAAATAAAATGTATACAATCTTAACAAAAGATTATGAACTCTATTCTCTGAGAAATAAAATTGAATTTGAATAGCAAACGTACGTAAATAATAGACGAAGCAAAATGTTTTTGTGTTTATTGAATTAAAATACAAAATAATACTTACCGGTGGTACAAAATACCTCCATGTGAAATATTTTTTTTGTTGCTGTTATTTCTGCAGCTCAGTACAGCACAATACGGCATTGTTTATTTAATAACCGATTTTTTATTCACTAGCACACGCACGATTCGAACGTTCAATTTCTGACACGGCCAATCATAAGTGCGCGTGAAGTGTAATATGAACTCCGCATCATAGTATCGGCGACACGGGAACGCCTACTTGCCATCTCCATTTACTCCGTGAATAAACCCATCATAAAAATCCTAACCTAGACTGCCGCCGGTAATTATTGCTATCATAAGTAGGTACTAAACTAAGTATGACACAGTAACGAATATGTGTTAGTAGTTTGGTAGTATTGAACAAATAATTTATAAATGTACTTTTGTCAGATTTTTTTAACCCTTAATATTCAATTTTCAAATAAGAAAATCATAATAAAATGGCGGTTAAGTCATAATATAATTATACATCTAGGAAAGACTGAAGTTTCATATTGGCCTGGGACAAATAGTTTTCAGTGCAATTGGTGCTTATTTACGAGCTAATGCGAGAAGTGGGTATTGTCAAGTCAAAAACTTCGGGAGGCCGTCTTAAATTTTTTCGCTTTTGTATCGTAATGTATTATTTGTTTGCTACATTAAATTGGTGTCACAGACAAGCTCCTGATGCTCCCATGATCGGCTACTATGTGATGAACGTACCGGCTTTAATGGTGAAGAATTTGGACATGATTAAAACTATCCTCATATCGGAATTCTCAAGCTTCAATTTCAATGGATTCGAGGTAGGTAGGTATACTATGTGTATATACAAGGTTATTTTTATTCACCCGCCAAACTTTAGGGAGTTATTGATGAGGTACAAACCCTGAGATATTATATATATTTTTCTCGAATCGGATGCCAATATGACCTCAGAATTAACCCTCTAAAATTTGACCAGTGAATTAAAAATCATCATATTTCAAATGTAATTAACAGTTGATAATGAATTAAACGTTTGTTGCTACTAAAAATTGTAAAGCAAAAGTGTATAAACAAGCATTGATAGTAAGGTTCTCTCAAGTAGGTAATAAAATAATATTCAACGTATATTCTTAAGAACTATAGTTCTTTTTAACTATGGTTTAACTCTAACTCCTTCATATTTTTTTTCCAATGTACCACAATTTAAGCCTCATCTCATTGCCATATTTTTGGAAATTCAGCACAAGAAGAAATTTTATCAAACATTGGTCAATTTTAGCATGTAATAACAACGTTTGCCCTTTAAGCGAACTTTCCTTAAGACTACGTTTTTGTGTTGAAACAAAATAGTATTAAAAATTATGGCAGCTACTTCCATTAAATTAATACAATAAAAGAATATACCTGTTGCCCCAGTAATCCCAGTATAACAAAGTTCTATATTGCTTTTTCGACAATTTGAAATTGGAACATTGTCACACTGACACTTAGTCCAGATTTAATTATGTACCCCGAAAATGTAACATAAAACTCTGTAATATTGGGTTAGTGATATTGTACTGCCACTTTCTTAGCCATCATTATCATAATTTCCACTGCTCCCACCAAGTCATAAAATATCTACTGACATGCTTCATGTAGTAGCTGTGGCTACATGTCATCATTCTTAATGTACATAGTACAAAAACACACAACACATATCACAAATATCTTGGTTTGACAACGCACATGGCGTTATCATTCGAAGACATCCCGTACGTGTCGTAAGAGTCGACTAGGAGTCGACTTAGGAATCGGAGTGTTAGTGTCACTGACCATTTATTTATTGATCAGCAGCAGCAGCATCATCATAGTGGATCACCAATCTGCTTGCCCGCCGTGGCGATTATGGGCATTTCTAATGGTATAGGTAATATAAATAGGAGAGCCGTACGTCCAGCACCGGGCTAAGAGAGGGTGCTCATGTATTTTTTTTTTGCCAATTTGGACCACGACCACAACACTGCCCTGCTAAGCATAATAGCGATATCTAAAAATAAAATTGAATGCAAACATGTACCTTAAATTCTATAGCTGACGATTCCATTTCCAAATGCCTCTATTTTTGAGATATCGCTATTTCGCTTAGCAGGGCAGAACATTAATCAATGGATTATTACATTACAGACTGACAAGAAAGCGGATTACCTTTCCGCCGCACACCCATTCGTTCTCAAAGGAGAGGAATGGAAGTCTGCCAGGGCTCAAGTGACCCCATCCTTGAGCCTGGCCAAGCTGAAAGTGTATTTGCCCAACATACTCAAAGTAGGCGACGAAATGGTTAAATACGTGAAGAAGAATTGCGGCGGAACAGCCGAATTGGATGTTCTAGATGTAAGAAATATTTGCAAAATTTTTCACCGATCAAATTGTACTAGCTAGATCGAAAATCTCAGCAGCCCTAATGTCTGATCTTTCGCACTCCGGTTTCCATCTAAATATTTTTACAAAGCTTAGTTATAAATAGTAGGTAATATTTCATAATATACCCTACGTCCAGAAATAGTGGACTGAAAGAGGCTGATAATGTGATGTGGTGTAGTGTGACTGGCTAATATATTTTAAAGCATCAGACACAAAATAAAATTGATGGAACTTGAAACAAAAAATATAATATTCGTATTCTCGAAGTACCTTCATTTTTTTTTACAGATTGCTCATATGTATGCCACCGATGTCATAGGGAATGCTATTTATGGAATAGAAAACAACACATTCGAGAATAGAGACTCACTGGCTTCCTATATAACAAGAGAAATACGATTTGAGAGAAAAGTTTGGGACAATTTAGCATTTTTTTTCCATTTTGTACCTTTTTTACGTTCATTGTTTCCAGTAAGGTTAGTCATTATTTATTCACACATGGTGTACATAGTCTTGATTTGTCTTCATAGTGTTTCCTCTAATAATGATTATTTTCTTCAGGTTTGCTTCTGAAAAATTGCAAAATGTAATGGTAGCGATGACACGAAAAATAATTAAAGAAAGAATTGCAACTGGCATAAAGCGAGATGATCTGATTCAGCGGCTTTTGACACAGAAAGCAAATGATACACGAGGAGGTATATTTTTATATAGCAAGTTTATAAAAGAAAATAAAAAAGTAATCTTTGTTGCACATCGGTGTAAACTTAAATATTTTTAACGGTGAAAAAATTTTTTTTTCGTCTGATAAGTGATAACACATCTACATATAAATTAAAATTACTATGTTAAAAGAACAAATCTATACGCGTGATAGTTTTCCTGTAAAGCGTACCACAAGATTGCTCTGGCTGTATAGTTATAGTGATAGTTCAAAAAGTAAAATATCAACTCGATATTTTGAGATACGGTAAAACCACCTAACTATAGTCCAAACACTCCCAGTAATGGTCCATAACTTAATCGAATATCTCCCATTAGGTGCGATTGTTTTATTAATCTTGCTAATCATAGGCAAAAAAACTTGGACAAAGCTAACAAGAAGATTGGGACTGGTGCTTATTTAGAAGTTGAAATTGTGGACGATAGTAATATTGGACCATGGGTGCCCGTCTCTTCGCATAATGTTCATTGTGCAGAAAATGTTTTGGCCGAAACATTTGGCATATTGTTGAATGGCATAATAATCGTTTCGCCGAATTATTTTTATGCATACACTTATTGAAGTCCTAAAGTATGTTTTTCCGAATATTCGTATGCCGATTTTTAAATTATCTGAAATGTAATATTACTAATATTGATTGTCATAAAAAATATTTCGCATTACTATTAGAGTGGCTAAAATAACAGCACTAGTCTTTTAAACTAACTTAAACTACATTAATATTAAGTTGACACGTCTATCAAATGGAATTAGCTATTTGTAGATAACCTGATTGCAGAAAAACGAGAGGGGCAGAACCGATACGGTTAAGTTAGGTTAAAACATTAATCTTAGACATTTTACAATACAAATACTAGGTCTGCTCCAGCTGCTAGGAGAAAGACCAAATAAGGGGGGACGGGGGGGCGAAGCCCCCCACAAGGGGGGCTCGGGGGGCGAAGCCCCCCGCATGAAAAAGAAAAACATTCCAAAATCATGTGATCCACCTGGATAGGTTCGTTAGGTATCTTTTGACCCTTAGAGCGGAAATAGGAGCCCCGCTAGGGGCTCCGTCGACATGTTGGCGGATCGTTTATCATTTTAGTAGGCGTTATGTTTAGCAGCAATTTTAGAATGTACAATATTAGGATCATCAAATATATGCATAATACAATTTCGGCAAAGGAATCTTAGACACAATAAGCATTAGGATGAATAATGTTTCGGACAGACGACTTTAGGCACAAAAACTTCGACACATGAAAAATATGCGAAACAATAATTCGGCGAAACAATTTTCGGCGTAAAATTCTTATGCGACATAATATTCGAAACAATACTTTTATGCGTTTCGATATAGACCCTTGGACCATACCTAGTTGGGTAGTTTTACGGTAATGTCTTCATTCAATTAGTACTGTTAACATTAAATCCATAAATATTTAAATGATCATTTGGCAATACGAAATTCGTACGAGTAGAGCAGCCACTTTGAATAAACAATAACTTTTTTACAGTTTTTACAGACGAGTACATAAGTGGACAGGTGTTTATAATAATTGCGGACATGTACGATACAGGCAGCAGCGTGATTTCAATTATATTATCCATAGTAAGTACTCATCTAGATGGCGTGACGAGCTTGACGTCATTGACAAGGACTGGTGGGAGACTTTAGGGGATAGGGATACGTGGAAGAATTTGAGGGAGGCCTTTGCCCTGCAGTGGGACAGTACAGGCTCTTAATAATAATAATAATAATCCGGCGGTTCCTCTCCCTGCATCCGGCGGTTCCTCTCCCTGCATCCGGCGGTTCCTCTCCCTGCAGCCCTAACCACCGGCAGCTTGGGCCCGCCCCGTTGCCGGCGGCACCCTAGGTTAGGTTTTTTATAAAGTATTTATGTGTTTTGTATTGTTTTTGTATGTTGTATTATATTTTAATTTTATGAATATTGTTATAAAAAGCCTAGCCTAAGAGACATGTGAAATAAAGAGTATAATAATAATAAGTACTCATCTAGGGTCAAGCTCCCAAATCGACAAATTGAGATCAGGATGCTTAGCCAAGTTGCCAATCGCTAGCACTTAGTAGCGTTCGTAGTTTTCCCTCTCTGTCACTCTTTCATATTAATGCGACAAAGACAGTTGCCTTTCGTTAACGATTGACGATTAAGCGCTAACGATTGGCAACTTGGCTAAGCACCCAGGTGGCTTATGATTAGAGTTAGGAATTTTGGTGGCATTAGGTGAACAAAGTACGGTGGAGTGGTTGTTTAAATTTTTTATGATTGATTGATTAATTAATCAATCAAAAAAATTTACCAAAATTCTCGGCGTTTCACCCATTTGAAATTTTAATTATTTTCACATTTAATATCAGTCTAGACAGGCAAACTGATTCAATATTTTTTAAATATTGTTCATGATTAATATGATTATTAAGTACATTATATTTAGGGGCTTTAGAAGAACTGGAACCTTGAAAATGAAATCAGTAGATTTTCTCAAATACCAACAATTTTTATTGCAATTTAATATTTTTCTAGATTCTAAACATAAAATTATATAATTTCTTTTCATTTCATTTGAATTCATGGATGAATGTAGCTCTAACTGAACACAAAAACGGTATTATTTTATAAGTTAATCATTTACTCAATTAAAAATATTTGTAACAACGATTCTACTGTTCTCTGTTCAATAAATGCCACCAAAATCCTAACCCTACTTGTGATGGTCACGCGTTTGCCGTTTATCGTGCTACGTATCACTTTCGAACTCGCATACTGGTTAGCCAGCGACGTCGACGACGACAAAGTACACTGGACCACCACAAGCCTTTAGTTTCACAAATTAACTTTTATACACCATGGGCTCTTATAACCCGAAAGATTTTAGCCACGCATTTTTGATGTAAAAGCAAAAAAAAAAATTGTACTATTTTTTTATGTATTTTAACATAAAAAGTAAATGTATTGTTATTCAGAAAACTGGCACTTAAAATGATCATTAACGTTTTTTTATCACAAAAACCTCAATTATTAGGTAAACATTTTATTTCTCACTTTTTGACATCTATTAATGGGATTAGTGAGACTATTCACCATAATGGCATCAACGCCGATAATAAGACTTATTGTACTGAGTAACAATTAGAAAATATGTTTTTTTCAATTGGTATTAACTCTGAAACTAGGCGATATCTAGAAAAGTTGAAATGGCATTATAGTTTCTAAATGTGGTCAGGAATACACTGTTAAAATAGGTCGGACTTAAACGGCCCACGGTGTATACTGACTATTAACAATATTACAAGCAAATCTCTCAGCTTTCCAGGCATAATGAAATCCAAGAAAAACTACGTCGTGAGATAAAAGAAATCAAATCAAGAAATAATGGTGATTTTACAGTCGAAGATATTGAATGCGCCAAATATCTGGAAATGGTTTTCAATGGTAAGATCTCATTAATTGTTCCAGGGCAAAGTACTTACTATTGACACATGTATACGTCAGGTCGACTGAAGCTTTTTTTAGATAATCTGTGAATACTGAATTACTAATTAATTATTATAGTGACAATCTTATCTCCGAGAATATTGAATTTAGAAAAAAACTTTCTCAGGACCTTCTATTTGAAAGACCTATCTAACGATACGCAACACCATAGGATTAAAGCAAAACACATCCCTAATTTAGTACCTAGTACTAGTGGAGAAGTATTACTAGGAGAGGACTAGGAGGGGGAGGTTATTCTACCATTTTGTCGGCGTGAATAATATGTTTACATGTACTAAATTGCAAATTGTTAGTACAAACAGCCACTGGGCTATACTGCGGACAGACAGACGGACATGGCGAACTATGAGGGTTTCTAGTTTAATACGGAACCCTAAAAAGGGGTCATCATCACCATCATCATCATCATATCAGCCGAAAGAACTGCTGAACATAGGCCCCAGCCAAAGATTGCCACAATGACCGGTCCTGCGCCACCCGCATCCAGCGGACTCCTGCGACCTTCACCAGGTCATCAGTCCACCTTGTGGGGGGCCTACCCACGCTGCGCCTTCCGGCACGTGGCCGGCACTCGAGAACCTTCCCGCCCCTACGGCCGGTTCTACGCGCAATGTGCCCCGCCCACTGCCACTTCAGTTTAGCGATTCGAAGAGTTATTTCGGTTACTTTGGTTCTAAAAAAGGGGTTATAATACATTTCAGAAACCCTCCGTCTGTACAGCTTCGTTATACCAAGAGAATGCAACAGCGACTGCACCATATCTGTGCCAGGATATGATCCCTTTACGATCACTAAGGGTACTCAAATCGCTATACCAGCGTGTAGTATCCACAGAGACCCTAAATACTACCCGGATCCTGAGAAGTTTGACCCTGAGAGGTTCACAGAGGAAGAAGTGGCTAAGAGGCCGAAGTTTACTTTTATGCCATTTGGAGAAGGACCAAAGAAATGTATAGGTAATATTTGTAGCCTAATTCATAGTGTTATAGTGCATAGTGTGTTCATAGTTGGGTTCGGTCGCAAAAAAATGTACAGTTACATTCATGACATCGTAACGTACGTTGCATACGTGACTGAACGTTACATTCATGATCAACATAAAGCTTAGTTCAGAACACGATTAGTACATTGTGTATTAAGGGCGGTAAATAAGAAATTGTGGACGAGTGTGAAAGTAAAGCCCAAGCCGAAGGCGCGGGCTTTACTTCACACGAGTTCATAATTCTTGTACCGCCCGTGGCACACACAATGTTTTTCATCACACCTGTGAGGCAAAAAAAGTAAATAAAACAATATATTTTCACAAAACTACTCTTAAATGGTCTAAATCATTTCTCAAAAACAGGGATGTCTTTCTATAATTTTTATAACAGAAGTCCCGGCGCAGCGCGCGCCGCCGCCGCCGCCCGCGCGGGCAGCGGGCGGCGCGCTGGCTGGTGCGACGTAATGTTGTATGAATATTAAAAAAAAAGTCATTACGACCATGGTCATAATATAGCTCATTACGTTCATGCATGCCTGCGTATAATAACACTTTTTACGAGCAAGTGTGATGAAAATATAATTATGTACTATGTAGTACTTCAGGCAAAAAGCATGTCAAAATAGTAATATCATTAAGAAAATTAAATTACTTAAGAAGATATTGAATTTCTGATAAAGTGTAATCTCCGTCTTACAATCGGTCATGACCGTAACGTTACACATTTCGTTACATATGTTACAATCATGACAGAAAAAAGCAAACGACATCACCTCAAATCAAATTATCACTAAACTGCGAATAAATACAAACAGAGACGTAGTTTCATTGTTTTCAGCGATATCATACCTTTATTAACTTTTATTAATTTGTTTGTAATAACGTCCAATACTTACCCTGCAATTTAACACAAGAAAAACAATTTTCGGCGACAAATCTGGCGTCGACACACATTGTCAATTTTCATTCCAAACAAACATGACCGTTTTTGTTTTCTGAATGTTGGCGTCTTGTTCAATAGTTTTGCCAATAAATAAAAGGTAAAAGCAACCAAATCGTTTATGTAGTATGGCAAGAATAGACGTTTTGATGCCGTTATTTTCATGACGTTACACACGCAACAAAAAATTGGACACATTTTCCAAGTTGAATTTTATTATGTTTAATGATACAATAATGGCGTTTTGTAAATACGTTGAAAAAGTAACCCAGAACTCAAACCCAACTTACGAACACAATAAAGCACAAAAGTTTAGCTAAAATGTCATATTTTACTTAATTAGTGTAGTAGTTGGACAAACAGTTTTTATATGGAGTAAAACTAGTGACAATGGAAAAAAAACGAAAATATATAGAAATGTGTAAGGAAAATCAAGCTTTCATGGTTCTAACTTCTAACTAAACTATAGAGAGTTTCTTTTCACATGAATGTGGAATGTATATTCGTTCTTAAAACAGAACTGATGCCATGACAAAAATAAAATGAGGACAACCAAAAACAAACTATGGTACAATTTTTTGCGACCGAACCCAGTTATGAGGTGGGAGGTTCCGGGCTCTTTTTTAATTCTGGCAAGAGCATTATTTGTGTATTTAATTATCACAAATATTTGTTCCTTGGTCGTGGCTGTTTTCTAAAGAATTCAACCCAATTCTATTGAATAATAGAATTTTTATTATTTGTATGTTACGTACGTGATAACAATTTAATGCAAACACAATATTTGTAATGTCAATATGTAATTGACATGACACAAAATATCTTGAAGAAAATCGACAAAAAAGTCCTTTTACAAGAATCTATGACTGTAATAGATTTTCGTCACTAAATTGCCATTATTTCTAAAAACGGCATTATTCAGTACCTTATAGTTTTTTTTCCACTGACTCGTTTGCATTGATCACTATCTGTATAGCGATCGTTTGCTTGAACATATTCTTTCAAAATATTTTTTTTAGGCACACGCATAGTCGCCCTGCATATAAAAGCGGCCGTCATCAAGACCATCGACCAATTTGAGTTGTCACCTTCATCAAAAACGAAATACCCCTTCGAGCTTGATCCAGTCCATGCCCTTACTATTCGCCCGAAGGGTGATATAGTGATATGTGTGTGGTATTTAAGGCAATTAATTAAACTATACAATAAAATGTACTGGATGTACTCGAGTATCGCGTACAACTGAATATTGGTTCTCATATTACGTATCAATATCTGGGAATAGTCACATAATATTGATTTTCTTCTGCGGTAAATGTTCTTTCGACATTTTGTATTCAACGTACAAAAGTAGCTCTTTGTGTAACAAATTAAAAGAGTTGTGCAATCTCTGGTTAGTCCGCTAACACGAGGTTAAACTAATAATTGTGTCAAAAATGTATGGCCTTAACACTTTCATTGCGGACGAGTGCTACGCTACGCTCGTAGCCGATCCCGTGATTTTTCCGCTTTGTAGCGAAAATGGACCTCCCACAGAGAACCCCCCTCAGGAGTTCCCCGCGCTCAAAGTGTTAACCAGTTTTTCCCGTATTAGTCAACCCGAGAATGTGCAAGTGGGGGATCGTTGTCAGTCATTAGAAAACAGAAACCAAGAGCTGGGTGCCGATCTTCATCTGAATTTTTAGAGATGAGTTGACATATAACACATAATGCACCCAAACATTAACCGAGGAAAATTAAAAAAAATATTGAAACATTTTAGTGTCCAATTTAGTTGTGAAAAGTGTCTCTAACATACATTTGTAATGGATATTATGTACATTTTTATGATTGTAGTATAAGCACTTTTTTAGGTCCATTTAGCAAGTTAGTATTGTTAGTGTTGTTCACTCGTAGTTCCGACCATTGGTAATAATAGCCAAACGGTAATAAGCTCTGACCCTGACGTGGCGCCATGCGGTAGAACAGTTGACCATCGACCGGCCAGCAGCAGCGCGCCACGTCAGCGCCCACACCGGCGGTGCGCACCGTGCTGTGACCTTGTCCCTGCACTCTACGCAGCTAACTATTGATTAGATATATTACCTGCCCTTGGCAGCGAGAGTAATTAGGTGCGGTCGACTCCTACAATAACCTGTACAATTAACGACACCAGGTAAAAGCACGAAAATGTATGCACGGCTGCTACACAGCGGTCGTGGGTTCGATCCCCGGCTCGTACCAATGAGTTTTTCAAAAACTTGTGTATGTAATATTATTTCGACGGTGGAAAGGAGAAACCTGTTAAGCGACATTTTGGTAATTGTCCAGGAGAGCGTTGTAAAGTTTTATTTTCAGGAAAAAAAATAGTATCACTTTCTGTGGCCGCTTTAGAGACTTGTGTTCTTTGAACGTATTTTGTCAAATTGTCATATCTATGAAATAGTAATAACGTTATTTCAATAAACTTGGAACCTTCTGAAATAAATGTCGCTTAATTGATATTGACCTAAGAATTCTCCGAAACGAGCCTTTAAGCGACCCTACGGTTTATAAATAAAATTATTTTAGTCAGAAAAGTGTCGCTTACAGGGCAAGGTAATTTGTATGACATGCAATTAACCGACAACAGTAGCACTTGAAAAAAAAAACTTAAGCGACTATGTATATAAATGTGTATGCTTAAGTGACACTGTCTAAATTTTAGCCAATAATTGCGTCGCTTAACATCCCTGTCTTTAAATTTGACCATTATTTCATTATACCTTAAGCGACATTGAAGTCGTCAGATCTCAGTATTACTTGGCTTAAACGACGCAGAAAAAAAAGCCGGTTCCGGCGATATATAAAACTCATTTTTGACCAAAATGTCGCTTAAAGGGTTTCTCCTTTCCACCGTCGATTTTATATTCACAAGTGCTTTACGGTGAAGGTAAACATCGTGAGGAAACCTGCATACATCTGCGAAGAAATTCAAGGGTGTATGTGAAGTCCCCAACAAGTACTGGGCCAGCGTTGGGACTACGCAAAATAGGCATGTTTGATGTGGAGTTGCGAAAAAAAAATGGCCAGAAAACAACAACAACCAGAATCTCATGGCAAATGGGGAAATAAAATAATGTAGAGGGTAATACTGTGGAAATAGGATAGAACAATATTGATACTAAGTATATGTAGATATATTTAACTTTAAAAAATTACGATTTTTAAAACTTTTTGTAGTTGAAGCGGTTTTATGTTGCTGGAGTAATCCCAAATAAATTAATAAGAGTACCATTCCGTCTTACAAATTTATTTATTATGAGTATAATGAAATAACTTGAAATATCGTCCACAATTGGAAAATGGTATAATAGGGACCATAAATTCGTTGATTATTTTTAGATGCCATCCATCATTCATTCTGCACACTGTTATGAAAAAACACTCACTGGTCAGCTATGACCCTCAGCTTTTAATAAGCAAAAGGCGTGCGGACATTGTCTGCACCAAGGATTCATTCTGCTCCGCAAACTCGCATAGATTTTTCTGTTTCCTCGGTACATTCCTTTACAATAAAGTCAATCTTTTATTAAACATCCATCCGATGCCCAGTAAAATATGCCTAAAAGTAATTAAATCTTGGCTCACTGGGAAAGCGTACGAGGACACAGAAAGATTATTAGAAGTAGTTTCATAGTGGTTACTAGATACCTTACAGTTTACTTACTTATACTAGATTAAAATTTTATCTTAAGTTATGCATAGATTTTTGTTTTATGTGTTATAGTTATTATAGTTTTATTGATAAAAATAGTATTAAACTTTACTGCATAAGTATAGTTAATAGCAATACACTACTATCACTTTAAGTTACGTATAGTTTAATAGAATATATTTTATAAGTCATGTCACTAGCTGTTTTTATCATAAATGGAATATTTTACATTGACCTTTTTACCTACGTTTTATTGTTTGTTGTGAAAAAAAAATGATGTTGTAAGCATTCCGCTGCGAATGTTTGACCTACTAAACATAGTATACCTAAGTCACAAGCAGCAATGCACCGTCGAGAAGTTTCCAAAGTTGCGCAATGTTTCATATACGAAATTTCCGGTAACTTCTGAGAATGTTCTCGAGAACGAGAATTTATCGAATTACTTAAAAACTTCGTAGTTTTATACCATGAATATTTACGATAGCCTTGGTGTAATTATTCTATTATAATTATTTTATTACCTGCACTCCACTTTTCCAATAAGAGTGTTATTACATGTAGGTAGGTAAATTATCATCTTATCAAATGTACAGTAAAGTGCATGGGTATCGAAGTAGTTAAAGTAATTGAGATTGTTTTACAAATAAGGTAATACTACAACATATATTGTTCTGTCGTTTATAACATTTGAGTTTATCAAAAATATATTAATGTAAAAAAACACATTTTTATTGTAAACAATATGGTAAAAAACTTTGTACACGGATCTTTTTCTGTACTGGCCAATATTTAATATGCTCTTTGATATTTATGACTTTAACAGACTTCAGAATAATGAAAATTCATTGTGACATATATTGTGAAAAATGAAGCCAAAAGGAAAAATTTATAAATATTACTTTACAAAAAATTTATTACTTTACTTTATTACTTTACTTTAAATTACTATACAAAAATTGTAAGGGGCAAAAATAATTACAAGTGTAAATTTTGCAAAACGAATTATACGAACAGAAATGCGACCCGTATGCGACAGCATATATTAAAATGTAAGAAATGCCCTAAGAAAATAAAACTATTTTTCGGATTAGAAGCACCAAAACCGCAAGTCACGGACATTAACGAACCCTCAAAGCCAGAAGACCAGGTACGTAAGAAAAATGTTAGATTTTACTTAAGTTTAGGTAGTTTTTCCGACATGTGCATGAAATGGCGACATACAAATAGCATAATGAATGGCTAAAATGTTATAAATGTAAATAATAATATAAAGGGTTTAGCAGGATAAGCTAACAAGAGTGGCCCCCTCAAGGGATTTGGTTGTAATTTGAGGTGCAGTAGTGGCAGGCCCTAAGAACACGATATGCGTAATATCAGGACTCGTAGGCTCATATTTCTACCCGGCCTCGCTATACTACTCCGGTATACTACTTACTATAGTCACTTTCTGTGATGTTGTTTGTGTAAATGTTTTTTTTTTACAGGTAATAGATGAAAGCATAGCTAAGGCAATTTATGTAACGGGTATCCCGTTACATACGTTTGAACATCCGTTATGGCGAAGTGCCTTTGATCAACTTCGAAAGAATTACGTTCCGCCGACAAGAAGGCAGTTGTCAACAACATTATTAGAAAAAGAGTATAATAATATTGAAGAGCAGACCAAAAGAAAAATTACAGATGCACTAGTACTCCATTTATCAGTCGACGGATGGTCAAATTTACGTAACGAAGGAGTTCTTAACTTCATGGTATACACCCCACAACCATTATTTCACTCATTTGTTCAGACCGGACGGAACAGACATACTGCGGAATACATTATGAATGAGATTACAACTGTTATAGATAGCATTGGAGCAGACAGATTTACAGCTATCACTACTGATAATGCATCAAATATGAAAAGATGTGGACAACTGCTTGAAGATAAATATAATAATTTGATATGGATAGGTTGTATTGCTCATACGCTACATTTAAATGTTTCAGACATTTTGAAACGACAAACAATTAGTTTTTTACTCAAAAAGGTAACCGATATAGTGACAACTGTTAGACAGTCACAAATCTTATCAGCAAATTACAAACAGATTGCAACTGAACAACAAACACAAATTGCATTGACATTGCCTTGTAAAACTCGATGGGGTAGTACGTCTCGTTGCCTTGCAAACTTCATTTCATCTAAGCACATTCTTCAGACATTATCAATCAACGATGATATAAATGACAAATTTTCTTTTGTTCAAAAAGAGGACATTTTAAGCCGGGATTTTTGGCTACAAGTTACAACATTGCGAGATTTTGTAAAGATATTTTCAGATTGGATAACTGTGTTAGAGGGTGATACTTCAAAAATATATAAAGTTTGCGATTGTTTTAAAGAAATAATGCAAAGCTTAAATAATGAATCCATACAAGACATTTTAGGTTTTAGAGATATAGAATTTCTCAAAAAACAGTTTAAAAAACGTCAAGATAGAGCACTGATGCCAGTTCATTACGCAGCTTGCATTTTGAACCCAACAAATAAAGGGCTTAATTTCACAGGACCTGAACACATGATAGCTTGTGAGAGTATTTCAACATTTGCACGTCAGAATGGTAATACAACCGAAGTATTTCAACAGTTATCTGATTACAAGTCCAAAGTTGGCCTCTGGGGCAAACAATTTTTAGAAGACCTAGAAGAACGGATGGAACCATCTGCATGGTGGAAATGTTTTTGACAATGACAATGAGACTGAGGAAGAATCTGAGGATAATGCCAATTATCCTTCAAGATCAAGAATTATGCGACACATAAATAAAGAAGACAGAGATGTTGATGATGTGTAATTTTTTCTTATATTAAATTATATATCTAATGGATACTTTTCTTAATATTATTATATTAACAAACAAAAAATATAGAGTAGATAGGTATACTTAGGTATAGGTATAGTGTGGAAAAAATAATGAGCATTGGAGGGCATTAACCTAAATCTAAAGATGTAGTCAATTAACTAACAAGAAGCATTATAATTATTGCATTCAAAGGTTTTGACAAACACGGATGCCAAACCCAGGAATCGAACGGAAAACTATGCCTCCCACCTCCAATGCTTATTATTTTTTTACATACTGTAAGGTAAAAGTAGGGTAGGGTACCATTGTAAGTACATTCAGGTATCAACTCGTCACACCAAAATTTTGTTCTAACCGGTTACACTGCCAAAATCAATGATATTTGTTTCAACCCGTCACAAGTACCTAAATTTAGTTCTATTAGGTCACATAGTCATTTTGTAGCTATTGGTCACAATGAAAATCTGTTCTTATTCGTCATCCCGTTAAAAAGATTCAACTGGTCACAATGAGGATAACTATACAATTTTCACACTGCCCAACAAAACGGAGTTGAGCCGTTCGGATTGAAAAATACGAGTACTTGACCAGTTTTAGTTGATCGGAGTTGAAGAATAGGTAAGTGTAATCTTTGTAACATTGTCGACATTCTGGATTTCAGTGTGAACAATAGCTACAAAATTACTATGTGACCTAATAGAACTAAATTTACTTGTGACGGGTTGAAACAAATATTATTGATTTTGGCAGTGTGACCGATAAGAACAAAATTTTGGTGTGACGAGTTGATGCCTGAATCCTATTGGCCATTCAGCCCACATTCACTCATCCCACGGGCTCAGTTGACCACTACTGTTTATGTCGGGGGTGAATCGGGTCATTAATTTTCCAAGGAGCCTACTCAGCCCACGGGCTTAGTCGACACCAGTTCACCGCCATACAGGGTATAAAATGATTTTGGGTCAGTGAGGGCAGCTACCAGACCCCGTGTCCCGTGTTGCTAGTGTTGCTACGCGAAAATGGTCTTAGAAGACCTTCCCTCGATTTTAAATTGATGAGGAATGGCGTTTACAGATTTTGAAAAAAAAAAACATACAGGGTGCGAGTGGTGCGAGGAAATGGTCCTTTTTTACAAACTTTTTGTTTTGATGCCAATCGATCCCATGGCTATTCAGGATCAAAAGCTTGTATGGGACCAAAAAAAAAAATTCTAGCTAGAAAAGCCAGAAATCGACAAAAACTTTCCCCATACAATTTGTATGGAAATCAAAATTTTTATTTTCGACATCTGTTTTTTTTGTACCAATCAATTCCATTCCTATCCCGTATCAATCGTGTCTTAAGGTTCAACTAAAGAGAACGTACAGAGGAAACATTAATTAAAGAAAACTGTTTTCATACATTTACTCTTGACAATTCATCAAAATGTATTTAGAAGAATAGACTAAAGATGGATAAGAATGGACTTGATTGACATTAAAACATGTTAAACTAAAAAAATATTTTTTCATACAATTTTTTTTTGTATGGGGAAAGTTTTTCCCGATTTTTGGCGTTTCTAGCCAGAATTTTTTTATTGATCCCATACAAGCTTTTATTTTTGAATAGGAATGGGATCGATTGGCATAAAAAAATGACTATTTTCTCGCACCCTGTATACTTTTTCCAAAATCTGAAAACGCTCATCTTCTTTGATTGAAAATCGCGGGAAGGTCTCCTAAGACCATTTTCGCGTAGCTACACGGATCTGGTAGCTGCCCTCACTGACCCAAAATCTTTTTCCCTCCTGTATGTGGTCTACTCAGTCCGCGGGGTCAATTAACCACTATAGGGTTAACTCAGCCTACGTGGCGATCGCAAAAAGGCCTCTATTTCTGGTCGGTTTGCCCTTCGGGCGTATCGTATACCTAACAAACCTAACCTATCGAGTTTTTTTACGATCGCCACGTGGGCTGAGTTGACCCTATACTAGTAGATAGTGGTTAATTGACCCCACGGTCTGAGTAAACCATATATAGCGGTGAACTGGTGTCCAGTAAGCCCCATGGGCTGGCTTGAACTTTGGATCGAGTCGTTCGTAAAGAACAAAATACAACTTAGCTCGTAGGCTTTATTCTCTGAAAATAAAATGTGAAATAAAAGATCATAAAGTATTTACGCCATATTTTATAATATTATCATAAAGAAGTCACAGGATTCTTCAACGTTATAAAGTTATACCAGATTCCTAGTCACTTTGAAATTTCTTGAGAACGCCTACAATTTCTTGGAAACATTCTAAGCGTTTTGCAGGAGTACTGATTTGTCTTAACTCGTGTACTATAAATTCTACCATATGAGGATTCATTTCCTTAGTATTATAGGGGATACTGTTTTCAGTGGCTTTGTCTGCAATCGGAATGTTGTCTGTATTTGTAGCGACGCAGAAATATAAATCAGGAGTACTTGCATCTGGACGTAAAGTGTCTTCTCCCTCCGGCAATCTTGTGAAATAAACTACTTCTTGTGACAAATTCATCGGGTCAATAGATCTGTTATAAAATAATAAAAAATGAATGAGTTTAATTTAACATATTCTAAATCTATGGTATTAAAAATCGAATTCAAACTAAAAACCCACAAATATACGTCCAGTTGGCGCTCATACTTTATACAAATTTAAGACTTAAGTATACCATCAACTGCTTCAACATTGCCTACCCTGCCCAACATTACCTGGCTGGATAAATAGTAGTTACCGTCTCCCAAGAACTAGGTATACAATTTTTGTATATAATAAATAAATAATAAATCAATAAAAAAAATATTATGGTACAATCTTACACAAATCGACCTAGTCCCACAGTAAGCTCATTAAGGCTTGTGTTATGGGTACTAGACGACGATATATATTAAAGATACATACATAAAAATACTTATAGTACCTATACATAGGAAATGCCCTTACCAGGATTTGAACCCGGGCCCTCCAGCTTCGTAAGCAGGGTCACCAACTAGGCTAAGGAGGCCGTTATATACATATATTATGCAGACCATGTTGTACCTGTATATACCTAGTTAGTCCGTATACAGGGTGTAACAAAAATGCTGGTGATCGGTTAAAGGGGGTAATAGGTATCGTGGTCTGAGTAGGAAAAAATAAGAATAAAAATTTTTGGACGCGAAAAATTTTTCATTTTTGTATGGAGGATTGACCGATTCGGGTAACCTGCCCCATACAATTTTTTTTTTCTATTTTTTCCCTGATAAGGCCACGATACTTAATACTCCCTTAAACGGACCACCAGCATTTTTGTTACACTGTGTATGTACCTAGTTCCTGGGAGACTGGAACCACTATTTATCGAGCCAGGCAATGTTGGCCAGAGTAGGCAATGTTGAAGCAGTTGACGGTATGGTTTTGACGGTATGGTTTTCTAATGGATGTCAGTCAAAACTGGACTAAATTAAAATGGGACCACACTAGAAGCACCTGCTTTTAAATTAAAAAAAAAAGTCATCAAAATCGATTCTCCTCTTTTATATTTTTGAAGTCCGTTGAAAATATCACAATCGAATTCAAGAAACCTTTTAAATAAAATAGGTAGTTTTTCCGCGATTTTGTCCGCGTAGAATACGTCTTCCCGTGCATTTAAACTTTTAAACTACATTACTTAGAAGTACCATAGAAATTCACGCATAAAATCGGTCCCGTAAATTAGGCGTAAAAAATTACATAGGTAGGTAGGTATGCACACAGAAGACTTAAGTTACTTTTGCCTTTATAACAAGCAAGTGCTGTGTAATAGAGTTTTTTGTTTCAGCAGCAAAGTGATCAAGATTACTTACTATTAATTGCTTAGTCCAATTGAGTCCAATATTTTTTCATAAATGACAACCAAATCCACACCCATAGTCATTGAAACAAGTCTACGCGTCAATTTGACACGACCAAAGACACGTTACGAGTACCTACATCAAGAAATAGATCGGTATCTAGTTTAAAAAAAAGTGTAAAGTCTGAAAGTCGAAATGTTCTCTGAAATATAAAGAGAATTTATGCAACTTATTGGTAATTTATCAATTATCAACAAAATAGCCAGCTGTAATATACAATAAGATATGCATAGTAACGTTTAGTTTATAATTATGCCCATTGAAACTGTATTCCATTTATATTTTCTTGTTTAAACTATAAGTTTCATGTTGCAGGAATGTTCTGAGAACATTCTCGAGAATGTTTCCACGTTTTGAGAATGTTCTGCAACTTGTACATTGCTAGTCACAAGTAAATATTTACTTAGTTTAGGTATAGATCACTACGTATTTTTGGATTAAAAGATTATGTGAATAATGGTACTAAATAATTCAGTCATGTATTACAGGATCTACGTTAATTTGTAAAATTAGATTATGGTAGTTATATGCGACTATAGTATATTAATTTTATTACCACTTTATATGTACAACTAGCATAAGATTTTATGAAATAAAAATTTATCTTATCTTATCTTATCTAATCAGTTATAATTCGACGGATGATAGTGCTCTAGCCCCTATTTCACTACGTTGACAATAAAGGCCTAAACTCCCGTTGGTAATAAATAAAATGTATGTAAGAAAAAATATAATTAAACTTAAAAATATTAAAACGGTTTGATCCAACTTACCAGTCGACTTCACTTTACTTTGAAATCGAAGATTGTGTTCGATATTCACCTTCTTCGCGCATTGTCTTATAATAAATACATTTCTTAAAATTATACAATTGTTATTACCATCCGCTAAAATCCAAGCAGTTGCTTCTACATTTTCAGCAAATAACAATCGTTAAAGACGAATTGCATAATCATCACATAAAAGAAAAATCACTCAACCCATTTGCCCAAGATCCCATCATTACGCTAAGCTATTCTGAGTAATATTATTATAGTACATTACTATAGAAGCCGGGACGAAAGGGTTTGCCGGCCGAAGACATATAGACGGATAGGTCTGAGGCGGGCAACTCCATATTTCTTGCCGAGGTATGCATAATAGTGCTTTTCTCAAAGATGCAATGAAATAAACAACAACAACAGAAACATCAAAGTTTTTTTTATCTGCATAGTGGCAGAATGTCAGCTGTTTACCGGCCTAGGCCTTCAAAATTTGTATCAAATTCCATTAACGACCTCTAGTCCTAGTTGTACCTGAAACGTCATACTTCGCAGCCTATTTATATAATTATATAAAGAATATAACAACAACATTTCTTTGCATGTTTCAGAAAAAATATAATCGAATCGGATTACTAACGTATTTAAGTCGATGATTGCTCGACATGTTTCGATCCATTAAGAGGGTCCCCGTCCGGAGCACCTTCGGCCAAAGCCCGACGCGTTTGATAATATTTTAATATGTTTG
>JALPQI010008978.1:0-40236 GCA_025490895.1 Thaumatotibia leucotreta
ACTAGACTATAGGGTTTTACGGTACCTACTTTATAGAGGATACAGATAAACCCACCGTGACCGTCTATGGCCTTGACTTTTGCTATCGCCATCGGATAAACGATATGCACTATCGGAAGTAACATTCATTATGCTGACTCATTGTTTGTGAGGGTCGCAAGAGATGTGATGGTTACTAGTGATGGGTACTTACAGGCAGGGTAATATGTAAAAAAAAACTTTAGTCTTTGTCATTGGTGGGCTTTTTATTTAATTTGGACATTTTTTTATAACTTCTATGTAAAGTCCCCAACAAGTACTGGGCCAGCGTTGGGTTGGGTTGGGACCACGCAAAATAGGCACGTTTGATGCCGAGTTGCGGAAAAAATGGGCAGAATGAATGCAACAACAACAACAACATGATTTTTATTCAATTTCGGGCTTTTTCGATCCTAGTAGGAGAAAAAGTGTTCCAATTTTTTTTATTCATTCCCTTACCTACTATTTTTCATATTAATGTACTTTATGTACTACATAGGTTGCCTTTTATATTTCGGGATTTGAACGAACTAGGGTTGCCAACTTGCCATCTGTCAAATGAGTTTTAAAAAGTATATTTCAAACGTTTTGACGGCAAAATAAAGAAAAAAAAGTTTTGTCACTGATCGTATTTTGTTTTTAACTGTTGATTGAAAAAATATCGCATCGGGCTATCACGGAATTAACTCGAGAACATTTTCGGGCGATTATTTTTTACGATTCTCGACGCGGCCTCAGTCAGCAACAGTGCTTAGAAGAATTTTTTTCAACTTTTAGAGATGAATGATGATGGTGCATCAAGGACGAGTGTTTATCGTTGGTTTGCAGACTTTGTTCGTGGCTGAAGTTCGCTTGAGGACGAGTTCCGCGAAGGTCGTCCAAAATCAGTGGTTGTCCCGAAAAACATTGACGCTGTGCGTCAACTAATATTGCAAGACCATCACGTGACATATCGAGAGATTGAGACCTTCTTGGACATTAGTGGGTACTGGGTACCACATAATTTAACCGATGATCAAAAACAGACTCGCGTGCGAAATGCGAAAAAAAAAATACAAAGGCGGAACTTCAAAATAAGTCTACGATATTGTCACAGGTGACGAATCGTGGATCTACTCTTATGAACCCGAAAATAACCAGCAGTCGACAGTGTGGGTCTTTCAAAGCGAACAAAATCCAACAAAAGTTGTTCGTGCACGAAGTACTGCAAAACAATTGGTTGCCTGTTTCTTTGGAAACACCGGATATATTGCGACCGTTCCTTTGGAAAAACGTAAATCATTTACTTCTGAATGGTACATAACCATTTGCTTGCCAGAGGTGATTGGAAAATTCAGGGAAACCAATCGCCGAAAACGAATTATACTGCTCCGCGATAATGCGAGTCCACACCAGTCGGTACAAACATCGACCTTTTTGAAAGCGCAAAATATTGATTTAATGGGTCATCCCCCATGTAATCCTGATTTGGCTTCCAATGATTTTTTTTCCAATGGTTAAGTTTAAATACAATTATCGTATGTAACTCTTAGGTCGGCGGGGTCGGCAGCGGAAACCGCTGCTAGGCTTAAGCATTTGAAGTACTCTGCATTAAAGTCAGCATATGATTTCGTGCCGGTAGCGGTGGAGACGGCTGGTCCTTGGGGCCAAGAGGCACTTGACTTGTTTAGGGAGTTGGGCAGGCGCTTACAGGAGAGGGGCGGCGATCCCCGCTCTGGATCTTGGCTGGTCCAGCAGGTCTCCATTGCTGTACAGCGGGGGAACGCTGCCAGCATAATGGGTACTTTTGGCCCGGGCATGCTCCATGGTGGGGATTTGCATTGATGTGTGTGTGTGTGTGTGTGTGTTTTTTTTTTCTGTTTTGACGAAGCGTGTTGCAGATAAGAGTTGTTTTAGTAGGTAAGTATTACAATATTTTGACGATGCTTGTGCGGATTGTTTCTGTTTGATTACTAAGTTGACGAAGCGTGTGGCGGATTCCATTTTGTATAATTTAATAATAAAAATCCATGCATTATCGTGATACTTTAAGGTAATAGGACCGGTGCTCGACACTGTCAGTCACAAGGTTGAAATAAGAAAATCGTAACAAAAACAAAACCGGCTAAGTGCGAGTCGGACTCGTGCGCAAAGGGTTCCGTACCATTATCAATTTATCGTTAAAAATATAGTTAAATCAACCTGTCTCAAAAACTATAAGAGATAGTTTAATCAAACCAACAATCGTTGATAGCGTTTTTTATTATGCATAACATAATTTTTTTTTTATTTTATACCACATTGTTTGTTTCCGTGGCTGAGCTGCAGGCTATCGGAGGGGTCCACAGGGTGGCGGATAGTGGAGTAGGCCACCAGATATGGTGGTCAGCTGCGAATAACCAATAAGCAGTCCCCGACCATACAGCGGCAGAACTAACAGGACGTGACGTGGGGGATAGTCTGGTGGAACGGACTAACTTAGAAAAAACCACAAAAGGTCTGATAACGGTTCTGTGACATGGCGAATAAACGCCGCCATTAAATAAGTGTTCCCCCGGTGTTAGGCAGCGGTAACACCGGTACTGGCTGGAAGCCGAAGAGAAAAGCTCTGGAAGGGTTCCTGTTGGACTAGCAATACATGGGCAACCATCAATTGTACTGCGGTGCGGAAGGCAAGTGGGAAACCACCGCACAAATTTCCCAAGTTTTGGAGTAATGAAATGACACAACACAGAGATAACATTCTTGACAACGGGCTTCCACGAGGTAACATGCCGTGGCGGTCCGAGTCCGGCAAGGGTAGGAGCAGGGCTACTCGGGTCGTCATCATGCGAAAACCCTGTACCATCGGAACATGGAATGCGAATACAATGTTGCCTGAGGGTAAATTAGAGAAGTTACTATTAGAAATGGATAAGTATAGTTTAGAAATTTTAGGATTAAGTGAAGTCCGGTGGGAAGGTAGCGGAGATTACTGGAATGGCAACTACAGAATCATATATACAGGTGAAAATCGAGGAGAACGTGGGACAGCGATTATATTAAACCGAAAATGGGGAGAACAGGTAATAAATACTATCCATCACAGTGACAGATTAACAGCAGTGAAACTTAAATCGAACACCTCAAACACCCTCATTATACAAGTATATATGCCCACAAGCTCCCATACTGACGATGAGATTGAAGACATGTATAATGACATAGACACAATAATAGATACAGGTAAAGAAACAGAAAATCTGATTGTGATGGGTGATTTTAACGCAGTATTAGGAGAAGGAGTTGATGGAAATGCTGTGGGAAAATACGGTCTAGGTAAAAGAAATAGAAGAGGCGATCGACTTTCACAACTTTGCAAAGAACATAATCTCATCGCATTAAACACACACTTCAAACATCCAAAAAGAAGACTTTATACTTGGAAAATGCCCGGTGATCTTGGTAGATACCAACTGGACTACATACTTACAAAAGACAAAGACAGAAAACAAGTAACAAATTGTAAAACCCTTCCTGGTGCAGATTTAGAATCAGACCACAACCTACTGATATGTAAAATCAACCTAGAACCAGACAAAGGCAAAAGGAAAGCTAAGCCAAAGAAACTAGATCTCAGTAGTATTAAAGATAAAACAAGCCATAAAACTGTGCAATATAGTAATAAGCTAGGAGATAAGCTAGAAGAGTACAAAAGTAGTTTAAATAATAGCATAAACCTGAATCAAATAGGTATAGAAGAGAAGTGGAAGCATATTAAAAATATTATAAAAACTAGCGCAGAGGAAACCTTAGGGAAAGTTAAAATAGTAGCAAGGAAAAAGTGGCTCACTGATGAAATCATTGATTTAATGGTTGAGAGAAGGAAGTTCAAAAGTAAACGGGATGATGATAGTATTAAAAAGTATAAACAGATAACAAATAAAATAACACTTAAATGCACACAAGCCAAAGAAAGCAGAATAAAAGAGGATTGTGACCTTATTGAAAAATATTTCAATGAAGGTAAAATAGATAAAGCATATAACACAATAAAAAAAACTAGACACAAGACATAAATCTAAAAGTACAGTGATTCTAGATGAGAATGGCAAATTATTAACAGATGAAATAGATGTAACAGAAAGATGGAAACGTTATATTGAAACATTATACGATGGTGATGGACTTGATGTTAACGACTTAGAAAATGAATCTCAGATAGATATTGATAATTCAGGACCACCAATACTTAGAACAGAATTTGACAAAGCCATAAAACAATTGCAAAATGGAAAAGCGACAGGAACAGATGAAGTAAATATAGAATTAATAAAATACGCTATATGTGACCCACTATTGGACGAGATATTTTGCTTAACAAACCAAATGTATAACACAGGAGTCATCCCGAAAGATTTTCAACAAACAAAAACAGTTATGCTACCCAAGAAACTTAACACACACAAATGTGAAGAACACCGTACACTCAGCCTCATATCACATGCATCTAAAATCCTTATACATATCATACATAATAGAATCCGCCCTATAATAGAACAAAACATCAGAGCAGACCAGTACGGTTTTAGAAAAGGAAAAGGAACAAGGGAAGCAATTTTGGCACTTCGTCTTATCAGCAGCAGAAGAATAGATTTAGGGTTAGATACCCATATTGCATTTATAGACCTGGAAAAAGCTTTCGATAAAGTCAACTGGAAAGCTATGTTAAGCACTTTAAAACAAATTGGCTTAGATTACAAAGACCGAAGAATCATATATAACCTTTATAAGAACCAACAAACGAAAATAGAGATAGGAAATACAACAACAGCAGCCACGATAAAGCAAGGAGTTAGACAAGGATGCCCTCTATCACCAACCATTTTTAACATATTTATTGAAAACGCAATAGCTCAAATAATAGAATCAGACTATGGTGGAATCAAATTTAATGGAGAACGAGTATTTTTCATACGCTATGCAGATGACATCGCAGCATTTGCAGAAACTAAAGAAGAATTGGAAAAACTGATTCAATACATGGACACTAGTTTCCAAGAAATAGGATTAAAAATAAACATCAGTAAAACCAAAATCTTGACAATAACCAGGAACACACCCAGCATGCACACAATCAAACTAAATAACACTCCCATTCAAGAAGTAAAATCATTTAAATATCTAGGCAGCATTATTAACAATGAATCGAGATGCACTCAAGACGTAAAAACACGCATATCAATAGCTAAAAAAGCATTTAATAACAAAAAAAATTTGCTCAAATCTAAAATAGCAACACACCTACAAAAACAACTGATCAAGACCTATATCTGGAGCATTGCCTTATATGGCTGTGAAACCTGGACTCTCACTCAATTAGACCGCGAAAAATTAGAAGCATTTGAAATGTGGTGCTGGAGGCGTATGAAAAGTATTAGCTGGACAGAAAAAAAAACAAACGAGGAAGGGCTAAATTTAGTCAAAGAAAAAAGAGCTATCTTAGCAACAATAGAAAGCCGAAGAGGGAAAATGTTTGGCCACCTTGTACGACAGGACAATTTCATCAAAAATCTAATAGAAGGGCAGATAGAAGCAAGGAGAGGAAGGGGAAGGCCGCGAAGGGCGTATGTAGACCAACTGAAGGAAAAGGCACAGGTCAGGTCGTACAAGGAGGTAAAGGAATTGACGGACGACAGAGAGAGATGGCGATTACTCCACCGACAAGGGCACAGCCCTTAAATAGGAAGAAGAAGAAGAGTTTAAAAATAGAGAGGGGTCACACTTTTCAGACTTTGACCTGATATCTCGAAAACGGTTCGCCTAAATAAAAATATGATATATATACCTTCATATTATTTTCAAAGACCTTGATACCCCACATGCTTATATACATCTAAAAAAAAATCCATCCCTCAGTTACATGTACGGAGGGCCCCAACCCCAATTTTTTTTTTACAATATAGGTAATATCATAATTCAGTAGCGGTTTATACAACACACGTCCTTACCAAATTTCAATTCTGTAGCATTTTTAGCTTCCGAGTAAATCGGCTGTGACAGACGGACATGACGAATCTATAAGGGTTCCGTTTTTGCCATTTTGGCTACGGAACCCTAAAAACGTAGGTCTAGAGTACATAACATGTTTGTTATTTACTGAAGCCTTCTTGGCTTACGAGTTCTATGCAACTCCTTTTGGAACTCATATAAAACCTGAGAGAAAGAGACTTAGTGAGAGAATGAGATTATGATACTAAATTGTACAATTTAGTATCATAATTCTGTAGCGGTTTATACATAATTCTTACCAATTTTCATTACTGTAGCATTTATAGTTTTTGAGTAAATCGGCTGTGACAGACGGACAAGACGAATCTATAAGGGTTCCGTTTTTGCCATATTGCCTACGGAACCCTAACAATAGCATACAAGTTTTGTTTACATTGTTCGCAATATATTGACGTATTTACTTTAATCATAGTAGCCAGTAGATGGCTGTATGACCTCGCGTCGCCTCACGGACGTCCGTAGGGCGTAGCGTGTGAAAATACCGCTCAATGAGGCTACTCTACAAGTACATCATCATCATCATCATCATCATATCAGCTGAAAGACGTCCACTGCTCACCTTCACCAGGTCATCAATACTCCTTGGCGGGCCTACCCAGGCTGCGCCTTCCGGTAGCCGCCACTTGAGAACCTTTCCGCCCCAACGACCATCGCGCATCGGTATGTGCAACTTACCCCGAGACTATATACAGTGTGTCACTATGACCGGGACTTTGAAGGAAATGGTTAATTATACTCATTACTATTGGGGCAATGCAATCCCGGGATTCATTTGTATGTAATTACTTGATTTGACATTACAAAAAATCCTGTGATTGCATACAGTTGAATCCCAGCGGCCTTCCGCGAAAAACGAAATTCGTAAATTTTGAGGGTTTGTCTCTCTCACTCTAATGACGCCTTCGTTTGAGTGACAGAGAAAAATCCTCGAAATCTCCGAATTTCGATTTTCGCGGTAGTAGGCCAGGATTGCAATTTGATTGCCAAAAGGGACGAGTATGAGGAGGGACGGATCAAAAAAAATCTGGAAAGTGATAATTTTCCTTACAATTATCAGCGAAATACACTGAAAAAAATATTTACCAAAGTGACTTAGGTTGGCTATATTACGAGGAAACTTTGATATATGTAACAAATCCTTGCTATCAAATTAACAGAACTAAAAAGGTTGAATTCTATACCAGAGTGCAGAGTTCTGGTTAAATCAACACAGAACAATATTGTACATTATATCACACAACTGGTGAAATCAACAAAAAACTGGTGTAATCAACCAAAAATAATTTTGTAGAATTCCAACATAAAAATATTGGTAAAATCAAAAAAAATTGTGATAGGACCCAATCAACCTTAATTTCCGGTTAGAATTACGCAAGATCTGATAAATCCAACTTAGTATTTTTTTCAGCATACCTAATGAGGGTTTTCTCGAAAACGTATACCACTAGTTGGCGCCACTTAGCCGTAAGGTCCCGCTAAGAAACACAATTACCTAGCTCCAAAGAGAAACAAACTAGAAGGTATTTTTATATAATTTTATTATGAAATAAAACTATGAAAACGGATAAACTCGCGTATATTAACTACCTAATTTTAACTTCATTCCGACGTTTCGAACACTTTATAGGGTTCGTGGTCTGCGGATGAACGTCGGAATGAAGTTAAAATTAGTTTATATACGCGAGTTTATCCGTTTTCATAGTTTTATTTCATGACTAATCCTCGCGGTAACCGAAGAAAATATTAATTTTATTAACTCATACAAAACATTTAAACATGAAACTCTGGGCACTCTGAGAATTTAGTCAAGTTTCTGGACCTGACGCTTCAGTGCTGCCGCCCTGGTGAACGTTATTTCAGAAAACCCTCATTCAAAGCCCCAGGAGTATTACAAAGGTACCCAGCGGAGGAGGTATGCTGGGCACGCGTCGCTCTGTATGCGCGGGCGCCGCTCTCACCGACACGGATCTGCTATACTCAGAATATACAATTTTACACATTTCACTTAGCAAATAACTGCGATTTGATTTGATTGGGTGTCACACATCGTCACGTGACCCAATGTACGGAGCGACCAAAATTGACAACATTTCATATTTTTTATTGTCTGTTTTGAAAGACCTCAATATTAAAAGATACACGTATTTTTTATTTTTCAAAAAAAATGCTATTTTAGTGCGAAAATCACTTTTTATTACTACTTCGAGCAGAAAGAGCGTAAGTTACAAAGGTCAAGAATCAGCTAAATGACGTTACAAGTGATGTTTCATACACGTAAGAAAACGACGAAAAACCGAGGGGCCGCACATAGTGTGCCACTAAGAGGGATAGACATAGTCACAGACTACTAAGAAGATACTACGTATAGTGACGTATTCAACGCATTTGTCTGGCACTTAGATTTAGCATCTACGTGCCACACACACAAAAAATAGTGGCACAGTGATAAGGACGGACGATTATCGTTCCTTTTCACTTCCACTAGTAAAAAGTTTCATAAGACCATCCCTTTCGTTCTTGCTATTATTATTACGTTGTCAAATCCATATCCATATTCTATATCCATGCGAAAAACGGTAACAAGAAGTGTCAAATGTCACTGCCAAACACAAGTGACATTCCAACCACAAGATTTTTTGGTTAAAGTGGCAGCTCTGAATCAGCTATGTGACGTCACTTCCCCTTTAAATTATTTTTTAGATTTTTAACAAAAAATATTTCGAAATTTTTAAAAAATATATATTTTTGTGATCTACATGCGTATATCTCGAAATGGTTTTCGATTTAGGGACATCGAAAAGTAAAAATATTAGGGGAGACCAGGTATGAACGTACCAATTTTCAGTTTTTGATTTTTTATATTTTTTTGGTAGCAGTTATGAAACTTTGCATCTTTATGTGCAATAGACACATGTCATATTTCATGTATCTTTTGGTACCAAAATAAACTTCATACATCGAATAGTTTTACAGAAAAATGGCTCACAGTGAAGGATGGAATTTGTTGCAATTATCCCTACCCCCAGGGCTGGTTGTAACAGTGCATAGGGATAATAGAAACAAAGTAAATAACTATAAAATAATCAATATAATTATGTGTAGTTAGTATTTTTAAGTAATCAACAGTCTTACAATATCACTATCTCAAAGACAAACATTAACAATGAATGAATGTAATTAACATTATTATATGAGACGAAATCAATGTATACCTATAGGATATATGAGTGACGTGAGAGCAATCAACTTTCTGTCTTATTCTAAATAGCATATAAACAAATGCTTAGGTGTAATCCAAGGAATTAAATGCTTCCAGCATTGTCCTTATTTCTGAGTATAGGTACTACTAAGCTAATCATACAATGTACCTAATATGATAAAAAAATTGTTTTACTCCTCATCGACAGTGAATATTTGTTTCCGGAAACAAATCCCGCCTTGAGAAGTGTCGCTGAACTTTCAAGTAAACCTTTCCTTTACTTTACATGTCTATACAAAGTGATGTAAGCCAGTTGGTACGTCTTTGCTGCGTCCCCGTAGGGCATTTAAAAAAAGGATCACCTCAACTGCAGCTAAAGCTATAATTTCTATTTTGGTGGACTTCTGTCTGTTGTTATTTTGTGTATATTAGACATTCTGCAACAAAAAGGCACTAAGTATATGAGTTATTTAATAAACGCTAGCACATAGATGTACCAATGAGCGTCCAATTTGGAAATCGGGATCAAAGTAACAAGTTGTTTCAATCATCCCTGGGTATCGAATTTCCAGAATCCCACAAACACGTAGCAAAAAAACGTATAAAGCATAATTAAAACATTGATTTGCAACCCTCAAACTGTAAATGCTAAGTGACTTTACAACACCCATGCAAAACGCAAGCTATAGCGTTTACCATGAAAAATCTAGCTAAGATTGAAAAAATCGTTAAAAACTTACTTTTGACGCATTTTTCTGGGAGCATAGCACTACACGCATAACCTGCCGTCACAGCACCGTGGGTGTAACTGAGGTTAGGGGGGAATCAAAATGGCATCTAATGCCCTGAAGGACGTTCGGATAGATGTCGTAGTAAAATTTTAAATGAATTTGTTACGTTCATCCCGCGTTACTTTTATACCTGGTCTCCCGATCGTCTGGTCTCAGCCTATTATTTTTTTATATTTATATTTTATTTTTATTTTTGTAGGACACTCGCCCTTGACCGGTAGAATCTTCTCTACTGCTTGTTTGACGTCACTTGAACGTATAATTTGCATGTTGCAATGTATAAACAGGTAGTTAGGTATTAGTGCTAAGCATAGATTAAAATATTATAGAATGCTCTTGCATTCAATACTAAAATGTATTAATACTACGTTCAAAATGAGCTTCTTTATTATTGCACATTTCATTTAATTTACTGTGTAGGTACAGTCGCCATCAGATATATGGTAGCGGTCGAGGTCCCCAAATAAATCGGAGCAATGGTAAATTTCAATAAATTCGTTACGTGAGAAAAGGGCAATGATTTGGGAGCGTGTAATTCGTCATAAATTTAGGAGCAGTCACTTTTCAATAAATTCGTAACGTACAAGTAGGTAAAGATATCGGAACGAACATGACTCAAAGATATCGAAGCAGCCAGGATGATCATAAAGATCGGAACATTTATAGGAAATACGCCTTAAGTCTGCGTCACATAGTTTAATTTAATTTGTTACTATGTTGTCACTACTACTACTTTAAGTTGTCAATGTCAAAGATGATTTTGACGACTGTTGTGGGTGAGTAAATGAGTTTCCTAGATAAAAGAGAAGTTTTCAAGCATCATTATCGAAAAATGCATAAATTCAATTTTGATTTTTTATTGATGTAATCATATTAATATAAGTAGGTAAATAAAATCGTAAAGCTAGCAAATTATTTCATCATCATCATCATCATCAGCCTATGATAGTCCACTGCTGGACGTAGGCCTCTCCTATTAACTATGCGTATAGACGCATTAGGAGGTAAATGCCCATAATCGCCACGCTGGGCAAGCGGATTGGCGATCGCAGTAATGTGTCCACTATGATGACGCTGCTGCCCATCATCAATATTTTGTCAAATAATGGTCAGTGAACTTCAAATTAATTATTTATTGGAACGGAACTAAAAAAGTATAAAGGGTGAACAGAATACCTAAAAGTCATTTGCGGATCCAATTTTACTACGGTGACAAGTCCGAGAATTGTAAATTGACTGTTTCTCCCATTGCAGGCGTCCATAGGCAACGGTTACCACTTATCATCAGACGGGCCGTGTGGTTGTTTGTGTTTCAAATATATTGCAAGAACTTTTAGCAATCGACAATAAATAGGTACCGTCTTTTTAGCGAAGCAAAATTATATATTGTCACAAAAATACGACAATTGTCGCGAAATTCCAACATAGATCGAACCTCATATCAAGAATTTACGAAAATCGTTCTAAACCTTGTGACAATTGTAACGACTTTCCGAAAGTAAAATAGTACATTACGATACAAGCGCGAAAAAAATTAAGTGGAGTGAAACTAGTGGAGATAAATTAAAGCACTCCCTTCGGTCGTGCTTTAAATCTACACGAGTTACGAATTTCCTTTTCGCACGTGTATTATTAGTAGACCCAGATTTTGTTATGTCGATATCGATACTCGAGTTTTTGTACAATTATTTTTTTTATGTACAAGGACCATTTATTTGTATCCCTTTTTTTGGGATCTATGATAATAATTAACATTTAATATATAAATCATTACTATTACAATACAAATCTCTGGTTGCTACATTTATTATGTTTCGAGTTACACAACATTGAATAAAAACTTTTGAGATATTAAATACTTATAATAAATGATTTATGTCAATAGATAGTCAAAGTCATCTTACAACGATGTCTTCGATTATTTAGCCGTGTTTACGAGTCTATTCGCCTAATATATTTTATACAATAGAAAGTGGAGTCACTTCTTGCTGAATACCCTGACTGAACTACAAAAATGAATGAAAAACATTTAATATACAATTTGCAGAATACACATTATTTCCAGATGTTGGAATACAAAAAAGCACTTGGAATTGAATTGCCATCAAGAGAAAATCAACAACGTATGTTCTACTAATATTGATTATTTAATAAAGGATATTCCATTCCAATATTTGTAATCTTGCATATCTTGCATTGCAACTCACTCTTGTATGAAAACCACTCATAAAAAAAGAAAAAAAATTAAAACCAATTAAATTGTAACCGAGATCTGCTTAAGTTTTTCGTCAGTTGTAACGTACTTTGGACCAAATTGGAAAACTCAAACTTCAGAAGGTTTATCGACAATTGCCTCAATAAAAAGTATGGCGATGTTACATAACCAGGGTCCGTAACTTTCATGCCGATGACATCAATTTGACGTCACGCTCCATTTAGGTTGATCCAAAATAGTTTTATTGTTAAATATTAATCATTAGTCATCAATCATTTTAATCATGTACAAATAGCTTCAAAAGTAGTATATTTTACTCGTGAAAATATAAATAATATCTAAATAATATCTATAATATCTACTTGATACGTGAAACATAAGTAAAATTATTTGATTTGTTTTTATACATACATTTTATTTAATGATATTGTTAGCACGTTTCAATATTTACGTAGAAAACGGAATTCCTCTTTAACGTGAAGCACGTATCAAGTAGGTATTATTTATTTCACGTGTAAATAGACTACTTTTGAAGTTATTTGTACATGATTAAAATGATTGACGACTAATGATTAATATTTAACAATAAAACTATTTCGGATCACTCTAAATGGAGCGTGACGTCAAATTGATGTCATCGGCATGAAAGTTACGGGCCCTGTACATAACATTAAATAAATATTTTTTAATACATGTTGATTTTGTAATTATATAGTCCTAGTATATATCGTAAATAGATGCGTTTAATTAAAATCTTAGCTTATTATTATGGTTAAGAAAAATTATCGATATGTAACTTTTGCAAAAAAGGGCGATACGATCTATTTTGCGTCTGCCTCAGTGGGTGTCATGTAGAGAGTATTTTATAAAATTGGGAGTTATGACGGTTCTCAGCTTATACGTGTTCATCTTACTCACTACATTTGTTAAAAATATGTCTAAATATGAGACCAGTGAAGAACAAAATTTACGCTTACTTACGCGAACAAAAAGTTTTAAGCCTGTTTTCTGTCCAAAAAACAAGATTGAGCAGCATTGCACTAGAATCCAGGCAATCAATTTTTTTAATAAGCTTCCGACCACATTAAAAAGCATTACGAACTGTGCTACATTCAGTAAAAAATTGAAAGCATATTTATTGAGGGGAAGCTTCTATAGTATTGATGAAATATTTGCCAATTCATGAATATGTACATTTTTGTAGTTTTAATTATGAACAATTATGTTTTCATTTTAGATTTAATTATGTAATGATCAGTGGTCGGATATCCCGGTGCAACAAGGGGTGAATGACCTCAAACATTAGACTAATATGGATATACCACGGGATTCCACAAAATGACATCCAGTAAAGTTTAGTTATATTTTGTAACGTAAAATAAGTGCATGTGCATACAAGCGTTTATTATTATGCGATTTCGACAATTATTTTAAAAGATAGGTTATACATTTTGTTTAATATTGACCTTAGTACCAAATAGCCTTTTGGTATGAATATTCTTAAATAAAAGAGTTTAGCTTTAAAAATAGAAGCTTTTTACTAAGGCACAATAGGTTCCACTTCTAGAAATTGCGAACGTAAAAAAAACAGAAATATCATATAATACACGATTATTTTAATCCGTGATCAGGATTACAACAGGATAACAATATCCATACCCAGCCTAAATTAAACATTTTTGGTGAGGAATTTTATTAATTTAAAGTTAAAGAAAAATTGTATCCAATAACCACTGAATGGTACATGGTCTTCCTGAGGTCATCAATTACTAAGTTAGAAAAAATATACCTGGTTACGGATTAAACATCCTCGTGTATGTAACATAAAATCAAACATTTTTAAGCATGAAGACTTGACACACCTATGCAGACACATTAGAGTAAATATAACCTCGTCCTGCCCGTATACTAAATTAGAGCTTTTGAAATTGAAACCTAATGAGTTCGAAAATATAATCGCTTTTCTTTTGTTCTAAACCATCGAATATGTCCTTTATAAATCACATTGGGCAGGACGAGGAATATGTGTTTTATGAAAGAATTATGGCTTACTAGGTTCTATAAAGTTAAAATAGCATATAATTATTTTCTCTAGATTCTCTATTTTGAATCGATTCCTTTTCACATCAAAAATCCATTTGTACGCCGAAAAAGTCCTTTCCACTTCTACGGATGTCAGTAGAGCGAATTTGTAACTCTTTACAAATTCGCTCTACCTTCTACTCAGTTTTTTTCACCTATCAGAATTAAAAGAGCTCGTGATCCTGAGTCGAACAAGCCCAAACTTGTCCGAATTAAAAAAAGTTTTTTGAACAACGGTTTGTGAAAACGCCAAAAGATTTCGTTTATGTTCGCAATTTGAGCTGCCTTTTTAAGTATACCTATCAGATCTATATTTTTTTTTTTCAAACTAAACCCGGGAATTTAGGTCATGTCCATATTAACTTTTCTACTTGGTATCCCCTGGTGTTGCACCGGGATATCCGACCACTGGTAATGATATTCGTGTAAATACTAATGTTCAAACACAATCATTGTATTGTTTTATGAATAAATAAACTTTGAACTATGAACTATGATTATCGACATCACAAATATTTTTACCCCATCCCTAAGAACTTGACAGCTACCATTTTACACCTCCGATACCGGGGTCTAATTATTAGTGATAAATGTATGTTGGTGGCAAACAGCCACACGGACCGTCCGATAGTAAGCGGTAGACGTAGCCTGCTGAGGCTTGTGACATCAGTAACAGTGATATTATACAATTATTGTCAAACTTGTCATTATGGCATTGTTTGTGTTGGGTCAATAGGGTTATTAAACAGAGATACGTTTATGCTACTGTTGCTTTACAGGCTGGCTCATTAAAATCAGTCAATATGGGAATGTCTGAAACTATCGGACATACGAAAATATGTTCTTAGGAACCATGTCATCGATTGTAATAAACAGAAAAACTGCATTAATATATAAAAATAAACTATCCAGCAGGGGAATCGAATCCGGTTGTTTTGAAAAAATAAACTTATCTGCACTATTTCTATTTGTCTGATTATTTTCCATGTGTAATTTGCCGACCCAAAATAATTATATTTAACCAGTCGACCCGGGTATGTCGTTAAACTACGCCCAAAACCACCGGTGGATGGGCAGCAGCATCCCTGTAATGCGGTGTACTGAACTGCGATCGCCAACCCGCCTGCCAAGCGTGGCGATTATGGCATTTACCCCCTATGACAAGCACACACAAAAAATGGCCCCGAGGTTCCGGCGACTCCCGGTGCTCTGGCTTTGGTAGCGGTCAGGGCACTAGCGGAGTCAGGGGTGCGAAGAATCTCCGGCGAAGATCCGGCTACCACCACCGACAACCTTTGGCCCTGGCAACACTTAACACGCGCACACTGCGGACAGACGAGAGATTGGCTGAGCTCGAGGAAGACCTGAGCGGGTTACGATGGGACGTTATTGGGCTATCGGAAGTCCGAAGAGAGGGTGAGGACACGATAACCCTCAAGTCCGGTAACCTGCTCTATTTCCGGGAGGGCGACCAACAGTCCCAGGGAGGTGTCGGGTTCCTCGTCCACAAGTCCCTCGTGAGCAACGTGGTGAAGATCGAGAGTGTGTCGACTAGGGTGGCGTACCTTATACTCAGAGTATCCAAGCGGTACTCGTTGAAGGTCATACAGGTCTACGCTCCGACTTCTTCACACTCCGTCGAAGAGGTAGAAGCTGTGTATGAGGACATATCAAAAGCCATGCACAGTCCTGAAACCTACTTCACCATCGTTATGGGGGACCTTAACGCGAAATTGGGCAAGCGAAACGATGATGAGCTGAGAGTGGGGCAATTTGGGGTTGGGTCTCGTAATCACCGGGGTCATTTACTGGCCAGTTTTATGGAGAAGGAGGGACTCTACATGATGAACTCCTTCTTCAAGAAGCGAGAATACAGGAAGTGGACCTGGATGAGCCCAGATGGTGCAACCAAAAACGAGATTGACTTTATCATGTCGACTAAGAAGCATATATTTAATGATGTCTCTGTGATCAACGCGGTTAAAACCGGAAGCGATCACCGCCTTGTAAGGGGCATATTAAATATAAGCGTCAAGCTAGAGCGATCTCGATTGATAAAGTCTACGCTCCGACCAGCACCGATCCAACTCCAAAACCCCGAGAGCTTCCAGCTCGAACTGCAAAATCGTTTCGATTGCCTACCCAGCGACGTGGATGTGGATGAGTATAACGACGGGTTTGTGGCAGCTGTCTATTCCACTGGGTCAAAGTTCTGTAAGACCCAGCGGAAGAAAGGAAATAAGAGGCTCTCTGATCCAACTCTAGAGCTCATGAAGGAAAGGAGTGAAATGGTTCTACAATCCCCAGAAGATGCCGCATCATATCGCCGGCTCAATAGACAAATCTCCAAGTCGATCACCCGCGACATACGCCAATTTAATACCAACCGTATTAAAGAGGCTATTGACCGGAACAAAGGCTCTAAAGTTTTTGCGAGAGATTTGTCTATTGGTCAGAGCTGGCTTGCGAAGCTGAAGACTGGGGACGGTAGGATCATTTCATCCAAACCTGAGCTTCTGAGTGAGATAGAGAGCTTTTACGGACAGCTGTACACATCAACACGAAGACCCATCTCCAATTTAGCTAACGACCCACGAGCTAAATTGACTCGACACCATACCGAAGATATACCGGACGTCAGCCTGTACGAGATTAGGATGGCTCTCAAACAACTCAAAAACAATAAGGCACCAGGCGATGACGGAATAACAGCCGAACTCCTGAAGGCGGGTGGGAAACCAGTCCTTAGGGCCCTTCAAAAGCTGTTTAATTCCGCCATCTTTAGAGGCAAAACGCCAAAGGCATGGAACAGAGGTGTGGTGGTGTTGTTCTTCAAAAAGGGTGACAACACCCTGTTAAAGAATTACAGACCCATCACGCTTCTGAGCCATGTCTATAAGTTGTTTTCGAGAGTCATCACAAACCGTCTCACACGCAGGCTCGACGACTTCCAGCCTCCTGAACAAGCCGGATTCAGAAAAGGCTTCAGCACCGTAGACCACATACACACGCTCCGTCAAGTTATACAAAAGAACGAAGAGTATAACTTGCCCCTCTGCTTAGCGTTTGTGGACTACGAAAAGGCCTTTGATTCGATCGAGACGTGGGCTGTACTACAGTCTCTCCAGCGGTGCCAAGTAGACTACCGGTACATCGAAGTGTTGAAGTGCCTATACGAAAACGCCAATATGTCAGTTCGCCTCCAGGACCGGAGCTCGAAACCGATTCCATTGCAGCGAGGAGTAAGACAAGGAGATGTTATCTCACCTAAATTGTTCACCGCTGGCACCGCTGCACTGGAAGATGTTTTCAAGGTTCTGGACTGGAGGGGATTTGGCATTAACATCAATGGCGAGTACATCACTCACCTTCGGTTTGCCGACGATATAGTGGTCATGGCTGAGACCATGGAGGACTTAAGTACTATGCTCGATGATCTCAGTAGAGTCTCTGAAGATGTTGGTCTTAAGATGAACATGGACAAAACGAAGATCATGTCGAACGTCCATGTGATACCAACTCCAGTGAAAGTTAGAAACTCTACACTCGAAGTTGTTGACGAATATGTATACCTGGGACAAACAGTCCAGCTGGGTAAGTCCAACTTCGAGAAGGAGATCAATCGTCGAATCAGACTGGGTTGGGCGGCGTTCGGGAGACTACGCAATATCTTCTCGTCCAATATACCGCAGTGTCTCAAGTCGAAAGTCTTCGACCAGTGTGTGTTGCCAGTGATTACTTACGGATCTGAAACGTGGTCGTTCACTATGGGACTCATTAGGAGGCTCAGAGTCACTCAACGAGCGATGGAGAGGGCAATGCTCGGGGTTTCTCTGCGAGATCGCATCAGGAATGACGAGATCCGCAGAAGAACGAAAGTGACTGACGTAGCCCGAAGAATCGCCAGGTTGAAGTGGCAGTGGGCTGGCCATATTGCCCGGAGGACCGATGACCGGTGGGGTCGGCGTGTTCTCGAGTGGCGACCACGCACTGGACGGCGCAGCTTGGGAAGGCCCCCCACAAGAGGGAGCGACGACCTTGTAAAGGTTGCGGGTGTCCAATGGATGCGGACAGCTCACGACCGATCTTTGTGGAACTCTCTGGGGGAGGCCTATGTCCAGCAGTGGACGTCAATTGGCTGATGATGATGATGAACCAGTGATACTTTATATTTTTTGTGTTATGTATAGAATAAAATTTCAAAAATAAAGTGTAGGTATATATCTAATTTGGCCACCCTGTATGACTATGAATATATTCTAGATTGACTTATACACTGTTGTGCCAACAGTACTTTCAAATCCCATTGTAATCGCTGTTTAATAATACCTACTTCAATATAATTATTACTCGAACTATTCATTGCGCCACCGAGTACACGACATCTCACGAAATTTTGCTTTGCTCCTTGTTCTTTCTACCTTTGTCAATTTTGGCAATACGTCAAAACAGCGGTTAACTAGACAACTCATTTTAATGAATGCATAATATCTGTCCAATTTGCGAAAGAGACAGAAATATATTTGTCACGATGACAAATGTCTACTCTTTTCGAAGAACGTCACAACAAACCACTCTGTTCTAAATTCAAATTATTGACAACCTATTCAAGACGTGTGGCTGACCATAAAGAATTTAAAGCGATGTGTATATGACAATAAGGTATATTTTCCACAAATGTTGAGATATTTACGACCACCCTGACTGCTCAGATATTTCTGAATATCTCTGTGTTCCGATATTTTTGCCTAATTATACGTTACGAATTCATTGAAAAGTGGTTGCTCCTAAATTTGTGACGAATTACATGCCTCTAAATTATTGCCCTTTTTCACGTAACGAATTTATTGAAATTTTACGTTGCTCCGATTTATTTGGGGACCTCGACCGCTACCATATATCTGATGGCGACTACAAGTACATGTACATAAGTATACGGGCATGTGACATTGCTTCAGGTTTATGTTGTACCTACATGTGACAATGTATGGTGTATACAGGGTGTAAGTCTAATACGGGCGATGCTTTTAACGGGTGTTAGTTTACGACATAATAAGTACATTCAAATAACTTTTACTTAAAATTAGAGCAACAAAAATTTCCATACAAAATAATTCAGCGCGCAATGTAGAGCAACATACGCGAGTTAAATACTCGTTGACAGCTAATTTCAAAAGCAGATGACATAACTCCCATATCAACAATAACAAGTGTTCGTACCTACATTGCTGCTCCGATAATATAAAAAAAAATCTGTGGGGTCATAATTAAGAGTAACTTTAAAAAAAACCTTGTAATCCATGATTACACTAACGAATCCCATGCCTGGTTTAATTGATCGCCTGTATTAGATTTACACACTGTATAACTAGGCATTAACAAATTAAATTAAAAACTGAACGCCTGATCGCTATAAATAAATAACGTTGTAAAATTGATTATAACCGTTGTTTCATCATCATCATCATCATATCAGCCGAAAGACGTCCACTGCTGAACATAGGCCTCCCCTGTTTACGGCAGGATAATATGTATGTGCATTTCGTTTCAACGGCAGAACATTACTAGAAAACACAAGTCAGAATGAATAGGACAGTCGAGGGTTGCGTGGTGAAACCCGATAAGTCGAGATAATTTTGCATTGAAATGTCAACCTCACGTAAGTGTCATATAGTTCGTATTTCAAAAACCGGTTTGCTCGACTTATCGGGTTTCACCAGGCAACCCTCTGGTATTATAAATAATAGTAGGTCGGTTCTGTTCTTCTAGTTTTCAGTAGGTTTATACAATGTGCCCATTAGGAAAGGGAAAAAAATCAACAGTGGATTTCTGACCAAATTTGAAGTTAAAAATGTCTTATGAAGTTTTCTGGATTCAGTCTAATTTAAGAGAAAATTAGTTTTTTTCTTAAAATCGTTTTAGACCTGTACACTACGATAAACGAATTTTAGGAAACGATTTTGTCACCATGTTGTCTTAGTCTTATCACACTTAATTGACAGACATGAAATGAAAAAAAAATCTTTAATTACCTAGCAAACGAAAAACACTTTAAAGTGCATTGTTTGCGATAGTTTCATGAATAAAATCCCTTTTTTGTGTATAAACATAAAAATAAACTAAAATGAACAATTTTTTTTGCAGATTTCACCAAAACTCATTTAACATTTTTTGCTTCTTTTAGTCTCTGGAATATGCTGTTAGAATTTTTCGCTTTTCTCGTGGGCACCTTGTATAACTAGGCATTTACAAATTAAATTAAAAACTGAACGCCTGATCGCTATAAATAAATAATGACGTGAAATTGATTATAACTAATATCACAGCTGTTTAAGGCAGGCACAGACAACATGTTGTCTGTGACGGTAGGATATTTATGTGCATTTCGTTTCAACACTTTCAACGGCAGAACATTACTAGAAAACACAAGTCAGTATGAATAGGTTTTATAATAGTAGGTTTGTTCTTCTAGTTTTCAGTAGGTTTATTGATAGGTAGGGTGGTCCAAAAAAATTTTTTTTTAATATTCCCGTTCATTATTGTACACGTCTCCTAAAAGTAATTTATACCAATTTTCAGAGTAATCGAACACCATTTAGAGGTCTCCCGTATTTTTTTTAACTGGTGGGAGTTAACATGGCTTTAACTATAGATTTTCAATAAGGCCTACTCGTTTAAGCATATTATGCTGCTTCAATTTTGGAATTTTTGTGAAGTGTACATTTTTGGTTTGTATGAGATCAGCGAATTTGAGCGACCAGTAAATAATCAGCAAATTATCTCAAATTTGGTATATATATAGACCCCAACTAGCATAGAAGTCATATAAATCAAGAGTTATACGACCTTTAGCCATATAAGAGTTTTATAGTCGTTTTTAGTTAACCTGTTAGTCAAATAAACGTTATAAATCTGATAGTTTAGTCGTCCTACCAAATAGTCTAATTACTATGGTAAATAAACGTTTTTGCGACTTAATTATACAACAATCATGTAGAGGTTTTAAAGAAAACGTTTACTTAATGATGTTCAAAGTTGTATAAACGTTTTCGTCTTATAAAGGGTTTTGAAAATCAGAACCGTCGTAATAAGGTCATTTTTATAACGCCTACATAATTTTATTGTTGTATAAGTGATATCATAAAACCTTATCTCGACAGTTATATAGCGGTATTGAGGGTAACTGCAATATGACAAAAAGATATCAGCGGGACTGTTATCTACCTTTTATTCAACAGTTGGTTATATTAACGTCAAACAAAAACTTTGAAAAACCTTTAGTTGTTGCCGAACCCGTTATATTCCTTTTATTGAACTTTATGTTTTTAAATTGATTTTAAGTTACGGTTATAAAACATCGTGCAATTTAAAGTCGATTTGAAATTAATATTATAAAACATCAGTCGCCATTTCGTGAGCATCACAGTACTATTTAAAAGAAAAAAACCATGGACATTACATCGTGGAAACGGTACAAACAAAGTGGCGGACTAGTAATGGCGGCTTAGTAATGGCGGACAATTTGTAGTCGTTATAAAAACCTTTACTTAAGATAAAGTTATATTGTAGTCGTATAAGTATAAATCCATCCAAAATGGCTAACTAAGAAATATTGTTATAAATTATAATTATTTCGAATATATTAAGAGCGCGACAGCAAAAAACTGTATATCATCATAAACTTTAACGGTAAAGTGACCTTCCCATACGAATTCGGCTCACGCCAAATGTGCAAACGCTCAATATATAGAACAATAATTTCTATTACAAAACTTATAAATATACCTTGTATTATTTTTCCGTACACTTTTTTGTCACACACACACACCAAGCTTTGCACGTATCTAAAATAAATGTCAGAAGCAGTTTTATAAATAAAACTTAAAAACATTTACTTAACTTAAGAGTCCGATAAGCAATGAGTAAGGGTTACACTAAACCTTCTATAAAACAAAATGGTCAGTTATAAAACATTTATTTGATATTTAGGTCGCGTAAAGGTTTTTGTTGTACTCTTTATACAACGTTTTGGTCATTCCTTAATCGTTACAATACCTTTAATAAACGATGTAAGTCGCCATGCAAACCTTTATTTAACCTTTATCTCACCAATAAGTCTTATAATTTGCGCCACTTTCGCCTTTTATAACCGTTTACCTTACGTTTATATGACCAACCAATTTAGACTAGAAGTTATATGCAAAACGTTGTCTCAACTTCTATATGACTATATTTTGCTAGTTGGGACTACTTTTATATAATAGAATACGAGTAAGTGAGTCCATGTGGAGGAAAGATATTTAGAAAAAAAAAATCTTCATATTGTCGTAGACCACCCTAATGATAGGTGTGACATGCGGTGGTGACAGCCTCAGGGCTCAGGCTTCAGGCGTCATAATAGTTGGTCGGTATCTGATTATAACTCTATCGAGTCCATTGTTGCGATAAACCGCCTCGATAATTAGCGTCGAGGACAATGATAACTTATCTGATCATCTACTGGCAACGATTTGTTTTCAACTGCTTTGTCCGCTTTGCCAGAGTAAAATTAGGTTACTAAGTCTCATTCTGTCAGGTTTTATATGAGTTCCAAAAGGAGTTGCATAGAGCTCGTATTAATTCACAATTAAGCGAAGAAGGCTTCAGTAAATGATAAACATTATGTACTCTAGACCTAAGTTTTTTATTTTGAATAAATAATTGAAAAATAAAACATCTGAATATGTAGGTACTCTAATACCATAATTATAAGACGTGTCACCCCAACTCCTCCTGCGGGTGTCGTAAGAGTCGACTAAGGGATTGTTGTAAGTGTCACTGACCATTTTACAAGATTGATGATGGGCAGCAGCATCATCGTAGTGGACACATTACTGCGATCGCCAATCCGCTTGCCCAGCGTGGAGATTATGGGCATTTGCCAATGCGTCAATACGCATAGTTAATACGAGAGGCCTACGTCCAGCAGTGGACTAACATAGGCTGGATGATAAGACGTGTCAGATATTTGTGAGCACTCTTGTCGCTTTGATATATCTGATGGCGACTGTACATAGTGTACATTTGAGTGAGAGAATAGTAGATTGTACAGCAAGGGCATAAAGGGACCCATTTTTAACCGAAGCAATTTTATGGTCTGTCTCAAGTTACTTTCCTGGCCTAGGCCTGAAAAGTGTTATGAAATTCCATTTCCATCCCAGTGAGCTACTGCGCCCTAAAAGCGATACTTCAGAGTCTATTTTAAGGAACGTAAAGACAATATTTCATTGCATGTTTGAGAAAATTTTAATTACTACATTTTTCACTAGATATGAAAACTAAGAGATAACGTAAAAAAGGTACATGCAAAGATACTATTGGAATACGAAATATTGAACAAGGGAGAGAAACCGGGTAATAACAGTGAAGATGAATTAATGACTGATTTTGAGTGACAGGACTGAGTTTGAGTGACAGGATCAAATCCTTGAAATTTTCGAACTTCGGTGTTGGCGAACTTCCAAATAGGTACGCTTTCTTCAGCTCAGCACTGCACAATCCTCTCAGTCACACTAATGACGGCTTCAGGAGTGACAAGACAAGTGCTCGAAATTTACGATTTATGTAAGTTCGCGGTAGTAAGATAACTATGGAATTTACTACTGATGTCTCTCTATCTGTTTCTAATCTGTCTTTCCAGAACATACTTATTGCGAAAACACAAATCAAATTATTTATTACGTATAACTAAATATTTTGGTCAAAGGCGCCTAAGAGCCTTGTAAGAGATTGCATATACCCGAGAAATTTGACCGGTGGTTCCTAAGACCGAGTGGCCGAGGGGTACAGGCATCAGCCGCGAAAGCTGAGTACGTGGGTTCGATCCCCACCTCGGACATAGGTGATCTTGGTCGTTTTTCTTTGGTATATGACATCTAATATTTATAATCTGTCTTTCCAGTTCATAATGTTTATACAACAAAGTATTTAACACTTATTAACTAGGTACCTACCTCAGTTGTTTTATGATAGATTCTCATACAGTCGGTCAGATTTATCTGATGGCAATTGTACAGAATGTACAGGTAATGATAGGTTGGTAGTCATAGTCAGCGTAGGATGAATAGGTGACGGCCGTTTGCGCATGAATGCCCCCGCACCCCGCTTTCCCCCCTTGTACTTAGTCACTCATCGTAGACCTTAACTCTTTGTGATAAGGTCGACTTTGATACCAACCTTGCGCTTGCGCGGCGTTCCCACGACGGCACTGTTTTGTTTGTTCAATAACACGACAAATCTATGCAACCGCGAACACCGAAGTTCGTATTCGGGGATTCGTGTCTGGTCTGTCACTCCAATGACGCCTTCGTTAGAGTGACGGAGACAAATTTCCGAAATGTGTGGATTTTGTAGTTTGCGGTAGAGCCGTAGGCTCTTCAATATAATACATTTCGTTTACCTACCTCCATCTATCTACACTAACAGTATGTAAAAACACGCGCTTTAAATTCAACCAGTTCGCTCTGGTGACTGCAATAATACATTTGTCGCCACTTTAATTCCTTCTATGGGCGTTGGTAAGAGTAGCGTTGTAAATGTCGAAAAAATCAAATGTTTTTTTTAGAATGTATAAAAAATTTCTTTTTTTTTCCGGATTTTCACATAAATAATCATTGTCACTGACTATTTCAATTGACTTCCTCGATGACATCGCGTTCATAAGTGAAAATTAGATTACATTGGTTTGTAAACTTTCATTTATTTTTCCGCAAAAATACGGAAAAAACGAGATATTTGGAAAAACGGGATTTAAGCCGGAAATTTTCAACGCTAGGCAAGTGTCAACTAAGGGATTGAAGTAACACTGGCCATACATTTATTGAAGATCTGATGGATAGCATCGTCATCATCATCATAGTGGACACACAAAATTGCGATCGCCGACCCTCTTGGCCAGCGTGGCGATTATGGTAAATATTAAATCATCACTATGACCGTATGGACTAGAAGGATCAATTCCAATAGGTACCTACTATTTCGAAATCTGGATACTTATTTGCAGGAAATATGGTCCCGTGAGCTGGATTGTCGAAATATTATTGCTGTTAAGGTAACAGTAACCAATTGAAGTTCCTACAGCGCCTGATAAATTTTACTAGCAATGTTGTAGGATTGTATTTATTTGCAGACCCGAACAGTAGGCAGCCGTACTGTGAATTCGCAAGTATCGGTAACGTTAGGTTTTACTCGATACGTAAAGCAGGCTATCGCATTCGCTCCAATGTGTCAGTGCTCAGTGCGAGCGCGATATAATGCATTACATATGCAAAACCTAAAGTATCCTTTACGTTCCAATTCCAACTCAAGGTACCTAAGGCAGCAGAAGGCTATTGACGTGTTGTATTTTGTATTGGAGCGGGCGTGATGGATCGATCGAGTAAACGCTAACGTAAACACGTAATAAACATTATTTGCCAAACTCATGGTAAGCATACACACCGATCACGCTGTGCTCGTTCTAGTTCGGATATTATGTAAATTACAATGTTGTTATTGCATAGATTTTTTTATAAATCGCCGCAGTTGATAGAAGTTACGAACAATATAAACAAACCGTTCAAAGAGATGTCCACAATCTAGCATTATGTTATTGATTTAATCATCATCATTATCATCATCATCATCATCAGCCTATTATAGTCCACTGCTGGACGTAGACTCTCCTATTAACGCATTAGAAGGTAATTGCCCATAATCCTGAGAAGCGGATTGGCGATCGCAGTAATGCATCCACTATGATGACGCTGCTGTCCATCATCAATCTTTTATCAAATAATGGTCAGTGACATTTCAATCCCTTAGTCGAACATTTTTAAACACAATCTTGGTCTCTTCATCCATTATTAGTTAAAATAATTAATATAAATAATAAATAAATATCTTACACAAATCGACCTAGTCCCACGGTAAGCTCAATTAAGGCTTGTGATGTGGGTACCAGGCGACGATATATATAATAGATACTTAAATACATAGACAGCCATGACCAAGGAACAAATATTTGTGATAAATAAATACACAAATAATGCCCTCGCCGGGATTCGTACCTCCAGCTTCGTAGGCAGGGTCACTACCAACTAGGCTATTGAGACTGACAAAAAATATTTATTAGTATTAATCTTAATAACTCTACGAACGCGTGTCACGATATGTGTCAAAGACAATAAAATGCTAATGAAAGTCAGCCATATTTGTGTAGTTTTTTTTTATTTTCTACTGGCGCAAGGAATACATAACCTAATTCAATAGTGTAGATTCAAAATTAAACATATAATATACAGGGTGAGCATTTCAAATGGGTCAGTGGGGAGGTTTTGGAAACCATAACAGATAGCGAAATCTTGTCTTAGGAACCATGGCTTCGATTTTAGAAATAAGAAAAACTGCATTCATACATTTACAAAGATACGTGTGCTTAGGGCTTGCATTCCGGAATTCCGGAATTTCGAAATATCGGAATTTCGGACCGATTTTGCTGTTTTTACAGTTCCGGAATTGACACAGCTAATATCGGAATTTCGGAATAAAAAAAAAGTGTTTTTATTATATGGATAAACATAAAATATCAACACGATTATGATAATCAGGTACAGAATACAGGATACAAAGCCGCCACAATATATATCGATAAGTAATTCTAACCACAAATTGTGTTATGTTTTATTAACCGACTTCAAAAAGGAGGAGGTTTACAATTCGACGAAATCTTTTTTTTTTATGTATGTTCCCCGATTGCTCAAAGCGTGGACCGATTTGGAAAATTCTTTTTTTGTTTGGAAGGGTATACCTTCTAGTTGGTCCCATTGTCGTCGGGTCCAGATCTGATGATGGGATCCTGGAGAAATCGAGGGAACTCTTCAAATGTTGTAGGCACACATGATATTTTTCATTTATTTTCGAAAGCCAATCAAGTATTTGCGTCTAGTAATGAACGTTTTAAGTCGGTGAGCTGATGATGGAAGGTACAACTCCTTAGAGATTAGGAGTTGGGAAATAATTCTTTAAATATAACACGTTTCATGTTTTTTGGTAGCTATTCCAGTATTTGCCTTTAGGTGGTCATAGGCTCATGTTGGTGAGCTGATGATGGAAGGTACAACTCCTTAACGATTAGGAGTTAGAGGATAATTCTTTAAATATAACATATTACATGTATTTTGGAAGCTATTCAAGTATTTGCCTTTAGGTGGTCATAGGCTCATGATGGTGAGCTGATGCACAATACAAGTTACTCAAATTGCTAATTGTGATTTCGTGCAGTCGTACATTTCTCTGGGGGCATTAATTACGAACAACGGAGGATGTAGGTATCGATGAAGTGAAGAGGGGTATGGCAATTTCTAGGTCTGCAATGGATAAGTTGAGGAAAATATGGAGGAATCGTAACATATACAGAGCCACAAAAATTCGGCTGGTTCGGGCACTTATATTCCCCATATTTTTGTACGCCTCAGAAACGTGGACCCTGCGGGAAGTAGAGAAGAAGAATATAGACGCCCTAGAGATGTGGTGCTGGAGAAGAATGCTCGGAGTATCATGGACTGAATTCCGTACCAACGAGTCTATACTTCGAGAACTAGGCATCACACAGCGTTTATCATTTTTAGTTCAGTCTCGTATTCTCACTTTTTTTGGTCACGTGTGCCGCCGAGGAGAGGTGGCTGCGAGGAGCGACTTGTGGTCCAGGGAAAGATTGAGGGAACCAGGCTACGAGGAAGATCGCCTATGAGGTGGACTGACCAGATAAAAGCGGCTGTAAATGGCTCGTCATCACTGTATGAATGCACCAGGAGGGCGACCGTCAGAGAGGAGTGGCGACGTGTTGTAAAGCTTGCCACCAACAGCTGAAGTGATGACCACGACCACTCTGGCAAGAGTGTTAACGACTAAGAAGAAGAACTGATTGTTGCCAAGATTGTAACATATGTAAAATGACTAATGTTTCTAATTTGAATTACCATACCTATAAGTACTTAGCATTTTGTATAAGAACTTAACCTAATTTTTTTAATTTATTAATGGACAATACAATGTGCCCATGAGGAAAGGGAAAAAAACAGCGGATTTATGACTAGATTTGAAGTTTAAAATGTAGTATAAGTTTACCGGATGACGTCTATTTTAAGAGAAAATGTCTTTTAAATAAAACTATGAAAACGGATAAACTCGCGTATATTAACTAATTTTAACTTCATTCCGACGTTTCGAACACTTTACAGGGTTCGTGGTCTGCGGATGACTGACAATGGAGGAAATTTGATAGATCTACCTCCATCAAAATAAGAAAGATAAGTACAAAACTACCCACCAAAGAAAAATTACTAAACCACAGACAATAAATTTTAAGGGTGGATGTACATACAAAATTTGCAAATTAAGCTAGTTATTCATTACAAATATTTCCAGAATGAAGACAAGAGACAAAATAAATAATCTACGCCGGTTCTATCCCTACGCCACTGCCTGAGAAGTATTTCCTTCCTTTGTATGATTGTATTATTAGGAAGGTATCCCAAAATTGGGACCGGCAAGAAACTCAGCGGGACAACTCTTTTCAAAAAACATTTGTAGTACATCTTAAGATCATCATGCATTAAACCAAAACATACAATTTTGATTAATAAGGAAATTTAAAATAATTTTGAAAAAAAGTTGCCAGTACTAAAAAGGGGGGGGGGAATGGTCACCACCGCCAAATACATCAGCCTCACGGTTTATGTCTAGACTGTTCCTTTATCAGATGAACAACTGGATCCCAAGCTGGTGGTAGAGAAAAGCTTCTTTCCATTCTATTAAAGTTTGGATATTTCATTATCGCAATAGCCTCACGCAACATTCTAGGAATGTTTCTCTTCTCCTTAACGAGAACCAAAGGCTTGTCAAACTTAATAGAATGATTCGGTCCATCACTGACATGCTCCCAAACCGCAGACTGTTGTCGACGGTGCTTGACATCGGCTATGTGTTCCTTCACCCTAGTAGTAATATTCCTCTTTGTCTGCCCTACATATGAAAGCCCACATTCACAGTCCAGCTTATACACTCCTGCATTCAGTAAGGGGGTGCTATACTTAACAGGCCTCAGAAACGGCGACATTTTCTTCATTGGCTTAAAATAGGTTTTAATAGAAGCACGTTTCAAGATGCGGCTGATCCTGTCTGTAACCCCTCCAACAAAAGGCAGAACGGCTGGCCTGCGCTCAACAGTGGGAATCTTCATACGAGTCTTCCCGTTAAAGAGTTGTCCCGCTGAGTTTCTTGCCGGTCCCAATTTTGGGATACCTTCCTAACAATACAATCATACAAAGGAAGGAAATACTTCTCAGGCAGTGGCGTAGGGATAGAACCGGCGTAGATTATTTATTTTGTCTCTTGTCTTCATTCTGGAAATATTTGTAATGAATAACTAGCTTAATTTGCAAATTTTGTATGTACATCCACCCTTAAAATTCATTGTCTGTGGTTTAGTAATTTTTCTTTGGTGGGTAGTTTTGTACTTATCTTTCTTATTTTGATGGAGGTAGATCTATCAAATTTCCTCCATTGTCAGTCATCCGCAGATCACGAACCCTGTAAAGTGTTCGAAACGTCGGAATGAAGTTAAAATTAGTTAATATACGCGAGTTTATCCGTTTTCATAGTTTTATTTCATGAGTAATCCTCGCGGTAACCGAAGAAAATAAAATGTCTTTTATTTAAACCGTTGCGCATTTTAGGTAACGATTTTGTCGCTGTGTTGCCTTCAACAACTCTCTTCTTCTTCTAACACTCCCGTTAGTAATTCCGTGCTTACCTCCTCTTGATGCACAATGTACAATAATTACCTAAAACTTTAAAATGCATTATTTGCGATAGTTTCATTAATAAAATTCTTTTTTATGTAGTGCAGCATTCGAAACACAAAAAAACTTGCTTCTTTTAGCCTCAGGAATATGCTGTTAAATTGTTTCCCTTTCCTCATGGGTATCTTGTATACAAATCACATAGCAATTTTACGTTTTATTTAAATATGACCTAGATTTACAAAATTTTCGTTAATTCCGGAACTAGTATCGGAATTCCGGAATTGAAGTGTAATATCGGAAATCAGTTCCGGAACTGGAAATGGTCCGATATTGCAAGCCCTACGTGTGCTCGATCCGGGAATCGAACCTTGATTTTTTGAAAAATAAAATTTTATGATTTTCCTTTGGATATCGGTTGTATAGCTCTTAAATAGTAAATGCTACTAAGAAACATAATATGTAAAACTAATAAAATGCATTGTTTTCTAACAATGAAGTTTTACTTTTCAATACTTCAGTGCCGCCGCCGGCAGTTTGAATTTGTAAGGAGAAGTTCCAAACTATGAGAGATAGCGAAATCTGTTCGTAGGAATTATGGCTTCTGTATATTCTTCTAAAAAAAATGCTATTATTATTAAATCTAAAACAGAAGAACCGATATCCAATGTAAAAACATATAATTTTATTTTTCAAAAAATCAAGGTTCGATTCCCGGATCGAGCACACGTATTTTTGTAAATGTATGAATGCAGTTTTTCTTTTTACTAAAATCGAAGCCATGGTTCCTAAGACAAGATTTCACTATCTGTTATGGTTTCCAAAACCTCCCCACTGACCCATTTGAAATGCTCACCCTGTATACCTACATAAATACATAAATAAATACAAGATTTGTTTACATTGTGTGCAACTGCTGTGTGCTGTAACTTTATATACCTACAATATGTCCTCAACCTTAAAACATATTTCGTGATATTGTTTATCTGTGTTCCGCGAGCAACATACATGTCTGTACGCATACGAAATGTATTTATTTGCCGCTGATCGATAATCTACTTGAGTATGTTTAACTGAGTTGGCAAAAATGTTTTGCTTATTGTTCACATTATTTACGTCAAATTTACATGAATAATGACTGAATTAATAGAAAGATAGGTACAAATATAAGTGAAGTGGAGTGGACAATACATTATAGAAGTTGTATGTAGAAAGTGTTAAAAATAAAGATGACCAAATCTAAAAGATTTACTCCATTTGTGAAACAAGTAAGTATGATACATCCTTTTACGGCATTACTATTTTGAATATTTATCTAAGTAATTGAAATACCTATGGCATTATTGTATTTAATACGGATAGTTAGGTACGGTTAACAAATATATTTTTTCTACATATACAGATAAATACTGTTACTATTACTACTACTTTGCCGCGTGGTGTCAACAATAAGAATACATTTGTCACCGTCACCATTCCAAATCTTTCCGGTGTCGTAAGAGTAACTAAGGGATTGAAGTATTACTGAATAGGCATTCGATTATAGAAGATAGATGATGGGCAGCGTCATTATAGTGGACAACTGGACACACTAGGTAGTCTAGGTACTGTGATCGCCAACCCGCTTGCCTAGCGTGGTAATTATGGATCCTACCTCCTAAATGCGTCCATACTAAGTAGAGACCATAGTAAGTCTTACGCATAGTTAATAGGAGTAGGTAGAATGAGAGAGGCAGATGATGGTAACGAAATTGATGATGACAGTGATCCGTATCTCATTTAATGCCGAATGTATGATGAAAATATGTAGTATATTCCTACGTACCCATGTTATATAAATAGTTTACTAATTGGGTCATAACCTGAGAGCAGTTAGTTTATCAGTTATCAATTTTGACAAAGCTACAATATTGTATGTAAATAATGGATTTGTGTAACAAAATAAAACAGCTATAAGTAGGTGTATCTAACTGTGAGTATTTTGCGAATCCTACACAAATGTTTTATAAGAATCTAATTAAAAAATTACGTAAGTACCTACCTAACTATTACCTACGTCAGTACCTAAGTAGGTGATAGGAAATAGAGTTATTTAAAATGAAAATATCATGTCAGTATCTTTTTAATATCTGAGCATTTAAGTGAGAACGTCTCACTTTGTCGATGACCATAAGGACCAACCGGTCATTGTGGCAATCTTTGGGGGAGGCCTATGTTCAGCAGTGGACGTCTTTCGGCTGATCTGATGATGATGATGATAAGGACGAAATTGGCATGTATCTTTTTATGCACAATGTCTAATCGCCCTTATTGCAAGATTTGCAAGCCACAAAGTGGACGCTTTCCACTTTGTTGCTAACAATAAGGGCGATTGATACCTACTGTGTTTAATACTAAAACGCTGAAACACACGCGCAAGCGCAAAATCTAAAGGCCAAGCCACACCGGATACGTGTACAACACGTTCACGTGGTGTGTGGGTGGCGTGCCCGTTGTAGCGTATGTAAATGTCATATTAGATGGCACACCGCTTGCGTAGCGTGCACGTGCGCGTCACCAACAAGCGGTGTGCCATCTCATCTATTCTAATATGACATTTACATTCTTTTCTCTAGCCTAGCGAACTCGCGCTGTAGTGTAGGACTGATTAACATCGAACAAATTTAAATTATTATTAATTAGAACAGGGTTGGTTAGCCAAGTTGCCAAGCGCTCACGCTTGGTAGCGTAGCGTGTCTTAGTTTTCCCCCTCTGTCACTCTTTCCCATTAGTGTGACAAAGACAGTTAGCTGCCTTTCGTTTACAATTGACGATTAAGCGTTAATTACATTTCCTGCCGAGTTGGTAAAAATTTCAATGACAAATTTTGAATATTTCTCGAGGAAACGACCGGACGATTCTCGAAATTAATGGTATGCTTTCTAAATGTATCCAGTGTTTCGTGACGGGAGCAGTGTGCAGCAATGTGGTGGGCATCGGCTGCACCCTGGGGTACCCAGCGGTGCTGCTGCCGCAGCTGCATCAGCCAGGGTCCAGGGTCACGCTCAGTGGAGATATGGAGTCTTGGATCAGTGAGTTGTGGCCTGGGTCTTAATTTATCCTGTGTTTCGTGCCGGGAGTGGATTGAAGTAAAATGATAGGAGCTGAGTGCTCGCTTGGGTTCCTAGAAGTGGTGCTGCCGCAGCTGCATCAGCCAGGGTCCAGGGTCACGCTCAGTGGAGACATGGAGTCTTGGATCAGTGAGTTTCCTGGCCAGGTTTCTAATTTATCCAGTGTCTCATGCTGAGAGTGGAGTGCAGTAAAGTGATAGGAACTGAGTGCTCACTTGGGTTCCTAGAACTGCTGCCGCAGCTTCAGCAGCCAGGGTCCAGGGTCACGCTCAGTAGAGCCATGGAGTCTTGGATCAATGAGTTACCTCGTCAGGTTTCTAATTTATCAAGTGTTTCATGCCGGGAGTGAAGTGCAGTAAAGTGATAAGAACTGTGTGCTCGCTTGGGTTCCTAGAAGTGCTGCTGCCGTAGCTTGAGCAGCCAGGGTCTAGGGTCACGCTCAGTGGAGACATGGAGTCTTGGATCAGTGCGTTCCCTTGCCACGTTTCTAATTTATACAGTGTCTATGTACCCCTGTCCTGGATCAGTAAATTACGAGAAGCTTGCCTGCAGGCCTATTCAAGATGCCATTCTGCAATCTTTTACGATAAACGATAAGTCACGTGACCATTTCCATACATTACTATGGTCATGTGACTTATCGCTTAATATGATACTTGGCGCAGCCAAGATAGCATTCCGATTTTATTTGAAAGAAAGGTAAATCAACTACATTTCCCAAATAATTTTATTTCAAGTTCACTAGCTCAAAATAAGTATGATGGGCATTGGGCAGCTTGAGCTTATAACTAATCTTTTTTCTGATTTGATTCCAGCTTCGGTTCTGGCAATATCCATGTTCTTCGGCCACTTCCTAACGCCCCCGATCATGACCATGCGCGGGCGCAAGATGGCGCACTACTCCGTGACGGTTCCCGTGCTACTGGGCTGGCTCGCCATGATCTTCGCCACCAACGCCCAGGTAAATAAAACATCTATGCATCTTAGGTTACAGGCTAAAATGTGACATATGTACTTGAAATTCCTAACTGCTCAATCATCCTGGACCTTACACATCACATACACGTCACCAGCCTATACACCGTGATTTCTAATAACCCGAAAGATTTTAACAGTGTGTTCCTGACCACATTTAGAAACTATAATGTCATATAAACTTTTCTGGATATCGCCTAGTTTCAGAGTTATTACCAATTAAAAAAATATATATTTTCTAATTGTAACTCGGTACAAAAGGTCTTTTTAACGGCGGCGTTGGTGCCATTATGTCGAAAAGTGAGAAATAAAACCTTTTAAAAATGAGGTTTTTGTAAAAAAAAAACCTTAACACTCATTGTAAGTGCTAGTTTCGTGAATAACTTTTACTTTTTATGTTAAAATACATTCAAAAATTAAGTAACAATTGAACAAAAAAAAATTTTTTCTTCGCCAAAAATGACAAAAGTCATATAATATTTTTTGTTTGTTTTTACTTCAAAAATGCGTATTAAGATCTTTCGGGTTATTAGAGATCACGGTGTATAAGTCCTGCTGGACAAAAGCCTCTCCTTAGACTATGCGTATGTACGCATTAGGAGGTAAATCCTGGACCTTTTCTACTCGATTATCGTTAGCCTTTGCCCATCCCGCGGCAGACCAAAAAAGCGATAGATATCGTGAATGCTGAAATTAGCGTAAACCGTGGAGTGGAGGAGAAGTAGTAGGAAAGCCTATCCCTGGCAAAAGCCAGGATACTGCTAGGTGGAAGAAGATAATCGTTAAGACATTATCAAATTGATTTAAAGATACATAATCCTCACATTTCAGATGCTATTGCTCGGACGGATACTTCACGGCCTCGGCATGGGCATGATGCTGCCGCTACGCTCCGTGCTGATCGGCGAGTACACCAGCCCCCACCGCCGCGGCGGCTTCCTCACCACCATCTCCCTCGCTCAAGGCTTTGGCATCCTCTTCGTGCACCTTCTCGGGTCCATCCTCACCTACCAAATCACTGCCCTCATCTCTCTATCCTTCTCTCTAATTAGCCTTCTCATGACAATCTACTCCCCCGAATCTCCTAGCTGGCTCGCCACTCAAGAACGGTATGACGAGTGCAGAAAAGTCTTCGTGTGGCTCAGAGGAGAAGATGAAATTCCGGAGCTGGAGAAAATGATCGAAACCAGCAAGTTGGATCGCCAAAATAACAGACTCCTAAAGATTGGAGTTTTAAAAAAGAAGGAATTCCACAAACCTATCCTACTCATGTTCGCTGTTTTCATCATGATGAACTTTTCAGGACCGGTCCTATTTGCTACGTATGCAACTGACATTTTGCGTCTACTCATGGGACCCGATATTGATCCTGGATTCTGGATGGTGGCGCTTGATATCCTGAGATTGTTCTTCAACAGTATTGCTGTTTACGTGATAAATAAGACTAGGAGAAGAACAATGATGTTTATGACCGGGGCTCTCTGCGCCGGGAGTCAGCTCGCTCAGGCTGCTTACGTTTATGCTAGAGTCAACGAGCTTCTCTCATTCGACTCTTTATGGATTCCTGGTATTCTCGTCGGCCTGCAGGTTCTGTCCTTTGCTATAGGCATGATCCCTCTGCCGAGCGTGATAGCTGGTGAAGTGTTTCCCCTTCAACACAGAAGTTTCGCATCAAGCATTAGCCTGATAGCATCTTCCGGGTCGATATTTCTGGTTCTCAAGACTTTTCCGGGTCTGATATCTGGAGTGGGCTTGCAGGGAGCCTATGGGCTGTACGCGGGGATCATAACAGGTTGTGTGGTGGTGTCATGGTTCCTGCTGCCGGAGACGAAGGGGAGGACGCTGCAGCAGATCGAAGAATATTTCAAAACAGGGCATTTCGAGGTTGAATGTGATAATGAATTGGAAAAACTGAGTAGATCTGAAAAAGAAAATGAGCTAGCATAAATGAGCAATAAGATTAAAAGTTTCTACATGACATCATATTATACGATATACCTATATACTTAGTGTAGTTTACTAGCTCAGTGGTGAACTTAACATGTCGCTATGTCTCTTTTCCTTACACGGGAGAGATCATCTTTTAAATTCGGGGTTTTATAGCCGAACTATCAAACGCTAACTCGTCTATGGTGGAACCAGTGCCTAAGTACCTGTTCCACCATCCCCGAATAAAATGTAGATAAAAGCATTTTGTCTCTGTCACTCTAATAACACCTTTGTTGGAGTGACAGAGACAAATCCTCGAAATTTACGAATTTCGGAGTTATAAGCTTCTGTCCTTCACTCCTGAATGTTTGGGGACTTTGAGGTTCGTCCTCTCCTTAAAAATAATAATATTAGGCTTTGTTAAAGAAGTTAATATAATTATTTATAAACACGTGCCATAGTAATAAATATGCTGAAACGTAACTTTCCTGATTGTTTGTCTTTTTCATCCAAACCCCTAGGAATCTTGTGTGCTCTTTCACTCGTACTGGTTCGGAAGAGCACGTAACGTGACACCATATCCATAAGCTTTTCGATACTTACATCATCATCATCAACCCATTCCAGTCCACTGCTAGACATAGCTCTTAGGCTCTCAAATGTATGCAATCCCGGGATTTTATAATGTCGTATCCGTATACTTATACGATTGCTGAATCGCATCTTTGATAGTACCTAGGCCTGCTGACGTTAATTCGGCTTGCGTCCCAAGGGTGTAACGGTGTGCCCTAAATCTCAGGACAATAATTAACACGTTCCATGTGCAGCTAAAATCTATAGTGTCACCTCTCACGTGGAAATTCTCGTACAAAATTTAAAGCATAACCTGGCAATAATATTAAAAGTCCGCCAATACTTAATTTTATCTAATTGTCACTCTTTACAGCTGATACGAGCGGGTAAGTTAACGTAGCTTAGCTCGTACGTGCAAATTTCAAATTATCCCTATATTTAAATAGGGTCGTGCATCATATATGCTGCATTCACGTATCATCAATACCTTCAAATGCATCACATGTGATGCATGCATAGGGAACGTGTTAAACGTAAGTTTAGGCGATAATGTCCCGTTTCCCGTAGATTAAGTATTTTGTAATTGCTGTTGATGTCCTTAATAGCTAAATAAATAAATAAATAAGTAGTTAAAATACGAGAGTCACCGAAAATCGTGAGTTTATATGAATATACAATTATCTGTTCTTCAGTTAATGTATTAATCGTGAAGCATACAAAGTTTAATAGGTACCTATGCCTTATTGAGTGTCAATGAGATACCTTTTACTCGGTAACATTATGTTACCGTTTTATAGTTTGCTCAGAAGCCCGAGTGTGCGTTTGCACAAAATATGCGAATACGGCTCGATCGCGTTAAGCGAGCTAACTTGTCACTTCGCGTTTTTTATTTACGCGCGAGTGTAATTCACATATTGGCACTCACTTGTTTTGAACGAGTGCTCACCGAGTTCATCGAAAACTTTTTTTCGTAAGGTTGCTTGCCCTGTGTTAAGGCGACCTAATTAAGAAGGTATTTAACTCAACGGTTCGGCCCTTATAGTAAGGACTCCTTCATTTATAGTCATAATACTTTTTATTAATGAACTTATTTCCATCTCAACATAAGCTGCGAGAATGAAAGAGACAAAGCATTCTCGAAGTGTTATGGCACTTGACATACCTTGCGTTTTTGTGGTGAGTTCTTATCTTAGTTCGTCCACAAGTTTTGTTAACTTTTGTTTTTAAACTTACTAATAAAGAAATAGACACATTTGAAAATGAAAACTAGTGGCACACAGTTCGAAATGCTTGTGCATTTTATGCAACAGTAAGTGAAAGTGTTTATTATCTTCATGTACTTGATCACTCGAAAATAATGAGCTAAACTCGCCGCATTTCGGTTATTGAATGGAATAAATATAATTTTACAGACATGGGGATATTACAAAACCCACCAAAGACGCGAAGGGGAGATTGAAGTCAATTCAGCGGTGGGATGAGTTGACATCTCTTCTTAATACAGATCCCACTGGCCAACCGAAACCAACCGACAAATGGAAAAAAGTAAGTGTTAGGTATTACTTCGTTGGTCGTATAATTATTAATATTTTTTTATATTGGCACAACAATTTACCGTTCATGGGCGGTAAAATTATATAAATGCATGAATTTAAATTATTTATTTGTATTTTACCGCCAACTTGAATAACCGCGACAAAATTCACATAATAAGTTATTATTTTTTATTGTTGCATGAAGGTGTGGAGTGATTTTAAAAATAACACAAAAAAAAGGCTGCCAAAATCAAAAGAGGGACTCGTGGGACTGGTGGTGGGCCTGCACTACAGCTAAAGCTCACAGATCTCGAGGAGAGGGTCCTAAATATAATGGGCCCACAAGCTGCTACGGGCATGGAGGGTGTGGCTGAGGCTGGGTTTTTACAGGTTTTTTTTTATTTACCATTTATTTTATTTCCTTCTAAAAATTATTTGAATACTTGGTAGTAATAATAAGATTATAATAGTCTAAATAAATCTAAAGTCTGAATAAATATTTGTGTATTACAATGATATATTATAATATATATGTGAAATTAATAACTGCTCCTGCTGGTAGTACTGGTGATTTGGTGGCCACATAAGAATTTTTATACCTACTTTTTTACTTATTATTTTTTACAGGAACCAGCTCCACCAGGAGATGAGACTTTGACTCTGTCAGAAATTGTTGAGGATAGTCCCTCAATTCTTAATCTCCCAGAGTTCACAGGTAAGATTCTGTATGAATAATATTTAATGGAAAATTGTATGTTTAAGATATTTGGATCATTTTTTTGGTCACCATTTGTAATCTGATAAGTATGACGGACAATCTATATTTAGCTCACTTAGCCAGAGTCTGATAAACAAAATAAAAGTCTGATTTGGTTTTTATAATGCATAAATTAGTCCCAGCAATCAGAACTTACTACATCATGTAATTTTGTATTGGTGGCAATACTGTCACAAATTGATAAAATATCACAGTGGCCAAAAAAGTCTTGAAATACTAAAAATAATAAAATTATGGTTAGCATATTTTGTCAGCCTCTGTAACCTAGTTTGTTTTACCCTGCCTGCAAAGTTGAATATATGTAAATTGACTCATGATATTTATTTATTTATTAAATTACTTTGATACTTGATTTTTACTATTAATTACTAAAAATATGAAAATATTTTAGGCACACAAATCTGGAATCTTCCCGGGACCTCTGCGCAGCCACACATCCCTCCGACTTCCCCGCCGGCGAGCCCGCGAGGCCCAGCATCCCCAGAGTTTGTCGTGCCCCTGGCGCCCTCGCCGGTGCCGGGCCACGCCACTCCGGCGCCGCGCGGGCACACCCCGCGCCCGTCGCCGCTCCCCTCTCCTCGGCGCCCCGCGTTTTCTCATGTAGAAAGGGTGGCGCAGCAGTTTCGCGATTCCGATATGGAGTGGAGGGAGTTTCTTCGGAAAAAAACATAGAGAAGAGATCGAATGTCAGACCAGGTGGCAGGAGATAACAAAGGAAGTAATTGCTGCCATTAAAAATATTAGTGATAAATTTTAAACCCTATCAGGCCTACCTACTGTGGACTTCGAAATCCGCAAATTTCGAGGATTTGTCTCTGTCACACCAATGAAGGTGAAAATAGTGTGACACAGGCAAATCCTTGCCATTTGCGGATTTCGAAGTTCGCAGTAGGGCCGCAGTTATCATTTAACCACTTGTCGATTTTTTACAGCTCCGACTCCGTTATACAATATATGGTACTTTAGGCTATAGGTATACACCTTTCCAGCTGGTCTGACATTGATCCTTTTCCCTATAATTTTTATAAGTTTTATACCTACATATACAGGGCGTCCCAAAAGTATGGGACATGAAGGGAAAAAAACCTTAAATAGAGGGTATTTTGCTAAATAATAAGACTTTATATTATGTTTGGTCATGTTTAATAGATAATAATTCTGCATTCGCAGATTTTCTAAA
>JALPQI010008979.1:0-39871 GCA_025490895.1 Thaumatotibia leucotreta
GATTTTTTGGACAGATATGTTACTATGGATGAGACATGGGTCCACCACTCCACGCCTGAGACTAAACAGCAATCGAAGCAGTGGGTTCGCCCTGGATCTCCGCCTCCTAAAAAAAGCAAAGGCCATTTTGTCGGCGAATAAAGTCATGGCATCAGTCTTCTGGGATGCAAAGGGAGTAATAATGGTTGACTATCTTCAGAAAGGTACCACCATAAACTCGGACTACTATTGCAACCTTTTACAACAATTACGAGAGGTTTTGAAAGAAAAAAGACCTGGAATGTTGACAAGAAAAGTGCTCTTCCACCAGGACAATGCACGTGTTCACACGTCACTAAAACCGATGGTTGAAATTCACAACTGTGGGTTTGAATTATTGCCCCCCCACCGTATTCGCCCGATTTAGCACCATCGGACTTCCACCTCTTTCCAAACTTAAAAAAACACATGGGTCGTAAACAATTTTTTACCAACGACGAGGTCCAAGCCGAAGTGGACACCTATTTTGAAGGCCTCGCGGAAAGTTTTTAAAAGTGGTGTAATGGCTCTGGAATCCAGATGGAATAAGTGCAAAGACCTCGGCGGGGACTACGTAGAAAAATAAAAATATTAAGTAAAATCTTTGGATTTGATTTCATACTTAGGCCGCGAATTTTTCAATCACCCCTCGTACTTATCGAAGTTCTCTTTCGTGACTAGAGGAGTCAAAAATTGCTCAAAAAATATGTATTAACTAATAACTCGGAAGAAAATTGTAAGTATCGGAATATACTCGTGTTTATACGGGACAGGGACAGCCCATGAATTGAGCCCAGCGGTGATTTCACAAACCGTTGTTGAAATCACCTTGTTATTTAATTCGGACAAGTTTGGACTTGTTCTACTCAGGATCACGAGCTCTTTCGATTCTAATAGGAAAAAAATGTCCCATAATTTTCATACAGTTTTCATTCCTTCAATTACGCTACCGCCTTTGAGCATCTATGAAAAATCGGTATCGTAATGGAAAAAACATTTTGGGACATTTTTTTTCTCCTATTAAAATCGAAAGAACTCGCGATCCTGAGTAGAACAAGCCCAAACTTGTCCGAATTAAATAACAAGGTGATTTCGACAACGGTTTGTGGAAACGCCCAAATATACTCGTAAATGGGTGACCCACCTGATGGTAGGCGGATTCCGTGGACGATAATTTCTCACCACCAACTGGTGATATTCCGTTCCCGGTTAAACTACCGCGAACTCCGAAGTTCGCAAATTCCGGGATTTGTCTCTGACACACCAACGCAGGCATCATTAGAGTGACAGAGACAAATGCCCGAAATTTGCGAATTTCGGAGTTCGCGGTAGGGCCGCTGCTGTTTGAGGAATATTTTGCTAAATGGTAGCTTTCCCTATAGTAATGTTGGGAATTTACCGGGAACGACCCATCTTTAACGCAGACTATCCTAGGGATCACTTTACTATAGGCAACAATTATATATGTAGTACAATCAACAACACAGCTGTGACTACAGACAAAGTGCCAGAAATATGTATACACACCTTTATGTCCAGGCAATAAAGTTCTGTTCACATATTTTTGGCACTTTGCCTGTGTTCAGAGGTGTGTTGTTGATTGTACTTACCTGATAGGAACAGAATATGAGAAATTTACTAGACGGCCTCCGTAGCTCAGACGGTAATGACCCTGTCTACGAAGCTGGAGGTTCCGGGTTCGAGTCCCGGCGAGGGTATTTATTTGTGTGTTTATTACAAATATTTGTTATTTGGTGATAGTTGTTTTTAAGTCGCGGAAAAAGAGCGTAGCCAAGTTGCCAATCGCTAGCACTACGCTACTGGGGATATCGTAGTTTTCTCTCTCTGTCACTTTTTCCCATTAGTGCGACAAAGACAGTTCCGCTTCTTTTGCGACTGAGGGCTAGGGATTGGCATCTTATCCCCTTATTCATAAACGTCTGCTAACTTAACAAGCCGCTAATAATTGTTTGTCTCTTTCGGTCTTAACAGTGTGTCCATAAGAGCAAAAGGGACAAACAATTATTAGCGGCTTGTTAAGTTAGCAGACGTTTATGAATAAGGCGGTTAGTATGTAATGTACCCAGACAATAGTATTTTTTATAATTTCATTTGAAATAAATGAATGCGTATTACTGCTACATACTTACATAAGACAACCTTACTACACAACAACATAGTAAAAATTGAAATAGTTTCGACATTTAGGCGATGAAAACTGCTCTGATATTTGTTTTTGTAGTAATTTGGTATTTAAGTATACTGAACCGGATATCTATAATTAAGGAGTAAGTGCAGTGTCCGGTTATTAGCGTCAGTATCATGCCCATTTAGTAGTTTTAGTACCTAGATATATAATTGTTTAGTGATTTCCCATTTCCAATATGTTTAAACTATTTTTAAGTAGGTAGCTAATTGCTTACATGTCATGATAATAATCATTAAAAATGTAATAGTAACTTTGAATAGTTAAGTAGGTACTTTAGCTAAAATGTTTAGGTAACTACTTATCATCGTTTAAAATCTTGAAGGTATTTGAAGCTAAAACCGAAATGACTCGGCCTTAGAATACGTATACGAAAATGCCAATAGGTGGCGTACCCATAATATAATGGAAGGAAGAAAGAAGAAAGTATGTAGGTAGGTACCACTAAATTAATGTGGGTACATATAAAAAAAAACAATCTGCCTAGTATTACTCTTACTTTTTGTTTGGTTTGAGGTCATAAATCAACTCCTATTCAGTTCATAGTGTTTCATGTTTCATAGTCACTCTTGAAATGACTATGAAACAACCTTGGGCGTCCGTTGGGTCGACGACATTCGTAAGATTGCGGGACACTTCTTCGGGCTCAGCAGTGGGCGATAAATGGCTGAATGATGATGAATGATGATAGTCATAACATCATTTATTTAAATCCCTCTTAATACTGGGGTCGAAAAGTCCTCGAGAGGAGACCACGGCTTGGCAAACGCAAGGACGTCCAGACGTCCACCTACAAGATGGACACACGACCATATGATGATAGCCAGGTGAAATGATAATTAATAATGATAGTCATAACATCATTTATTTAAATCCCTTTTAATACTGGAAGAGACATTTCACCCAATATCCTAGTTGATAGTGACCCTGCCTAGGAAGCTGGAAGTTCGTATTTATAAATATTTATTCCTTAGTCAAAGTTGTTTTCTATGTATTTGAGTATCTAGTCTCTACATTTCTCTACGTGATCGAATCTGTAGATGAACTAAAGTCAACATAGCCCTCCGGATTAGCAATGGGCAGGCCACGTTGCATGCAGAGCAGATGGCCGATGGAGTCGAAAAGTGCTCGAGAGGAGACCATGGCTTGGCAAACGGAACGCAGGACGTCCACCTACAAGATGGACACATATGATGATCGCCAAATGACGCTGGATGCAGGTTGCTTCCAACCGGTTTATGTTAGGCCAGCCGTACACCTGTAAGTTCTTACGTAAGTTATAGGGACGGGGCTATACTAAGGAATGATATAGTGATATTCACGTCTCATTCCTTAGTATAGCTCCATCTCCGTCAGGTGTAACGCTTGAAAAGTCCTAGCCTATCTCTACCTACTCACACTGCCCACTACCCCATACAAATCGAACCCCAAAAGCTAGAGAACCCTCAGTACTAAATCAAACCCTCAAGGAACCCTAAAAGTTTACCTAATAAAGCTATGGTTTTATGGTATTCTGTCTTGACTATAAATATTTTGGCCAGAAGAAGTGATGTGATCGTCTTAGTAGTGGCAGGACCCCGTAGCTGTACGTAATGACCTAGGTTCTTGAACAATGAGTGAGAGTTATAGACCTAAAAGCCCTAACTAGGATAATGTAAATACCTAACAAATGACATAATACTCAGAACACTAGTATAACAGGAGAGAAATGATAAAATTACTTTAAACACAATAAGATTTATTATTATTAAAATCACGGTAATATTATTACACACACATCGTAGTAGCTGTAGAACAAACACAAATATATGACAAATATAAGTAGGTATTATAGAAAATGCTAAAGTAAATTGGTAAAGTTAAAGGCACGTGGTTAAAGGTAAAATATAAAGATAAGTTTTAGTTAACAATAAAAGACAACCTGTAAATATTAAAAAATATATAAATAATATCCCCTACCCACCGATATAGAATTACAGTTATTATTAACTATTGCAATTCTAACACGGCTAGAGCATACGGTTGGGTAAATTTGCGAATTCAGTTTATGTCAAACTGCATGTATTAGTTCCTTGGAACAAGAAATATTTAATTTCATTATTAGTGTCGTGACACTATGTATGTACTAGTTCTTGAACTAGATGTGTAAGGAACCATGATCCCTTATTATTAGACCCCGGTATCGGAGGTGCAAAATGGTAGCTGTCAAGTTCTTAGGGATGGGGTGAAAATATTTGTGATGTCGATAATTAAAGTTACATATCGATATTTTTTCTTTACCGTAATAATAAGCTAAGACTTAGTTACGATATAAACTAGGACATAATTACAAAATCAACAAAATATTTATTTAATGTTATGTAACATCGCCATACTTTTTATTGAGGCAATTGTCGATGAACCTTCTGAAGTTTGGGTTTTCGAATTTGGTCCAAAGTATGTTACAACTGACGAAAAACTTAAGCAGATCTCGGTTACAGTTTAATTGGTTTTGATTTTTTTTCTTTTTTTTTATGAGTGTTTTCATACAAAATTGAGTTGCAATGCAAGATATGCAAGATTACAAATATTGGAATGGAATATCCTTTATTGAATAGGTAATCAATATTAAAGTAGAACATACGTTGTTGATTTTCTCTTGATGGCAATTCGACTCCGTGTGCTTTTTTATATTCCAACATCTGGAAATGATGTGTATTCTGCAAATTGTATATTAAATGTTTTTCATTAATTTTTGACTTCATGGTGTTCAGCAAGAAGTGACTCCACTTTCTATTGTATAAAATATTTTAGGCGAATAGACTCGTAAACACGGCTAAATAACCAAAGACATTGTTGTAATCTATTGACATAAATGATTTATATATAAGTATTAATATCTCAAAAGTTTGTATTCAATTTCGTGCAACTTGAAACATAATAAATGTAATAGCAACCAGAGATTTGTATTGTAATAGTAATGATTTATATGTTAAATGTTAATAATTATCATAGATTCCAAAAAAGGGACACAAATAAATGGTCCATGTACATAAAAAAAAATATTGTACAAAAAATCGAGTATTAAATGTTAATTATTATCATAGATCCCGTATCACGTATCAACGTATGAATGAATTCATTCATAAATTGTCCATGCAATTTTGAAAGCCATTGTACCCTCTCCCCGTGGGTGTCGTAGGAGTCGACTAAGGGAAATACTGAGTAACCAGCTTCTCAGCCGGTGGTAGGGTATTTTTACTAGTACCCGCCTGGTTGGCTACCACCGTACATTCGGTGTAAACGCCCGTGAAATGACTTACCTTCGTGTTTGCCGTGTTTCGGGGTCAGCCGGTGTATTTACCAGCATCTAGCGGGCCAGCAAGGCGGTGGCAACTAACAGGTTACTGATTGTCTCCTGTTCGTTGCCGCCGCGATTTGGGTTCTACTTTTCACTTACGATCAGGTGGAGTGGAGCCACTTTGTTGTGCCAACGTTATTTTTATTGGGTCGGCAACGCGCATGTGACACTCTGAGGTTGCAGGCGCCCATAGGCTACGGTGACTGCTTTCCATCAGGCGGGCCGTATGCTTGTTTGCCACCGACGTGGTATAAAAAAAAAAACATAAAAAAAATAATTGTACAAAAAATCGAGTATCGATATCGACATCACAAAATGTGTTTACCTATCCCTAAGTAAGAACTTGACAGCTATCATTTTGCACCTCCGATACCGGGGTCTACTTATTATATTCGTATTTCAGGATTATTCGACATTGCAAATTAACCCGGTCCTTAGGATGGGGTAAGCTCACCTATTCTGAACCAATATGGAAGGTAAATATTTTGTGGGCCTAGGTCCTCCTTTTCCAAAAACATGATTTTCCAGTTCCATCAGATGGCAAATCAGGAGTAAATCAAATATGTACCCTTGGGTATATATGTATCGTAATACAATTGGCCTTAACCAAGGTTTGAAGTTTGAGTTTATTCAAGACACCATTGTAATACAGGTTTATATGCATGTACTGTTCCTACGTTCCAAGTATAGCAGAAAACAGTACCTAAAATCACGTTACGATCATTTAGCGCAAACCAGACAATGTACACCTGAACAAAACATCAAAACAAACCACTAATCACATATATAAGTTAATTATTCGTCCATCAAACCATCTTCAAGAAACTAGTATTATCAACTAATTCAGTAAAACTTTATCTAATAAATATGTTCAATATTATTACTTATACCATTCCACATTTGTTCAGAGACCTACCCTAAAACTTTTTTTTTTTTTTTTTTTTTTTTTTTTTGTTATCGCAGGGGAGAATGCGTTTCGCATCGTCACCCCCGGGCTGGGGATGCCCATTTGGGAGGTGGTATGTGGGACTCGCTCCTCTCCTGACCCCCTCTGCTATTCAAAGGGGAGGGAGGAGAATACCCACTAAAAACCCCTGCGGCGTCTCCCGCATAGCCGTTAAGGGGACGTCATGGGATAGCATCCATTCAACCACAACGTCCCCCGGCAGCCCGGCCATCAAGTGCCGAGCACCCGCGCCATAGGAGAGGAGAGTCCAGACGCCTGACTCTCCTCCCAGACGTGTAGGGCCGTGCAATGTGATTCCCCAGTTCACTGACCCTACGAGGGGGAGGTAACTAACTATTTGCTAGGGCATACTGCCTACGTCTCCCCCCTCTCCGCCTGCGCCGGAGCGGTGGTGCGTCCACGCTATCTTCACGCTCCCGCTCCGCTGCCTCCTTCTGACTGATGACCTCCTCGCAGAATGAGGCTACAGCTCTCCATTTCCTGTTACTGCTCAGCATTGCGGCCACAATGCTGGGCAGGGAGAGGTCGTTCCCTTCTAGAGCCACTTCGAGGTTGGCTCTCTCCCTATTCCATCTGCAGCAGACCTCTAGCGTGTGCCGGGCTGTGTCATCTTCTGCACCACATTCATGACACTGAGGCCCAGGTTCTCGCCCTATTTTATGCAGGTAGTGTCCGAAGCAGCCATGACCGGACAATACCTGCGTCAGCCTATAAGTAAGGGCCCCATGACCGCGGCCCAGCCATTCCTCCATGTTTGGGAGAACAGCTCCTATGGTCCAGGTCCCATAGGGGCTGTCCTCCAGCACCCCTTTCCATCTCTCGCGTAGCCTGTCTAAGGCTCGCCTAGCTTCCCTTTCCTCTTCCTCTGGGTCTGGCCGGACCCCCCTCTCTCTCGCTTCGACCCTTCTCTCGTGCCTCTCAGCCAGCACCTGAGCATCTAGATCCCACGGCGGGGTGCTGGCTAGAAGGCATGCCGCAGCATATGCTGTAGTGCAGTATGCCCTTGCTGCCCGTTGTGCTACTACTCTTTGAGGCCGACGGAGCAGGGCTCTCGTCCGCACCGTCAGCCTACCCGCCCAAATTGGTGCTCCGTATAGCGCCATGCTGCGAATAACCCCCGCATATAGCCGCCTACACGGGGCATTAGGCCCACCGACGTTAGGCAGTAACCGCCCCAAGGCCGAGGCAGCACCTACTAAGCGGGGGGCAAGCCTCGTAAAGTGCTCCTCGAAACTCCACTTTCTGTCCAGGACAAGGCCCAAATATTTAATGTAGGCCTTGACCTGGACAACTTCTCCTCCCACTGGCATTGTCATTCCGGCGTGCATGCGCCACCGCCTTCCTCCAAACACGATAGCCTCTGTCTTTGGCAGGGACACCTTTAACCCGAGGAGGCCAATGCGGCCAACAGTTAGGTCTGTCGCTACAGCCGCTCTCCTCAGAGTCTCTTCGAGCTCTTTCCCCCGCACAGCCACCATGGTGTCATCGGCGTAACATATGGTGACCATGCGCGGGAGCTGATCCCCCCTTATGACCCAATCATAGCCGAGATTCCACAAAAGAGGACCCAATACCGACCCTTGTGGAACCCCGCAAACCATGTTTTGTGCCCGCCGACCCTGTCTTCCTTCATAGAGCACTACTCGATCAGTCAGATAGTGGTCTATAACCCGCCTCAGATAGTGAGGCACCCCGTGATATCGAAGTGCTTCTTTAATGACACCATATGGGAGAGTGCCAAACGCGTTAGCTATGTCTAGGGACACCGCTACCACCCCCTCCCTCTGTTCTTCCGCTCGTTTAATGTGCCTTCTGAGGGCGCCTATGGCATCTATTGTGGACAGCCCCCTCCGGAACCCAAACTGTCGGTCACACAGGTTCGGGCCCGTGTTTACCAGGTGCTGCTGGATACGAGAGGCCAAGATCCTTTCGAACATCTTGCCCGTTTCGTCCAGCAGCACCAAGGGCCGGTAACCCGATGGGGAGTCCGCTGGCCGGCCCTCTTTCCTCAGAAGGCACAGTCTTCCTTCTTTCCAGACTTTTGGGAAGCGACCAGCCCTCAAGCAGTCCCCCAGGAGAGTCTTGAGGCGACTTCCCAGGTGTTTTAGCGCCAAAAATAGCACCCTTCCTGGAACTCCGTCCGGACCTGGCGCTTTGCGGCAAGCTCTGATCTTCTCAGTGACCCACTCCATTTCCTCATCCGTCACTTCTGGGATGTCTGGGGGGGAACTCTCTGGCTCCATCTCCTCCTCCGGGACTGCCATATGTGGAGGGAGAAACTCTCCATTTGTCTGCGGGAATAGGCCCTCAACGATTCTGTGGAGGAGCTCCGGATCCATAGAATCCATAGGGAGCGATTGCTTCATTTTATCCCGCACAGCTTTGTATGGTCGCCCCCATGGATTTCGATTCAGTGTGTCCAGGAATTCCTGCCACGCTTCATCTTTTCTTCGCGCTATTTCCATTTTGAGAGCCTCCTTCGCCTCCTTGAGGGCACGGTGTAGAGTCTCTTCCTCCTCTGCCGTATGCCTTCTGCGCCGACATCGTGTATAGGCCCGGCGTGCTCTGTTACTGGTAGCACGAAGGGCCGCTATCTCCGCAGACCACCAGTAAACCTGCCGCTTTGCTATGGGCTGCCTCACTCGGCGCATTGCCGCATCACACACCTCTGTCAGCGCTACACGGAATCTGGCCGCTCTTTCTTCGACCCCAACATCAACCGGTGGAGGAGCACTCCACGCAGCCACCATTGCCGCCTCCTCCGCCGCCTCTCTGTCAAGGCTTGCCAGTGCCCACCTTGGAAAGCCAGCCACGCCCCTTCTTGGACTACCCGGCGGTACAGACGCCATCAACGGGGATACCCTCATCCGGATGTACAGATGGTCGGAAAGGGTTTCAACCTCCTCAAGGACACGCCAGTCGCATACTCTGGCCGCAATGGCAGGGGTCGCGAACGAGACGTCCACAATGGACCCGCCATTCCTACGTACACACGTATTGGCATGTCCCCTGTTGAGGATATTTAACCCCATTGCTGTCGCCCAGTCGTCTAGTTTGGCCCCTTTTGGATTCGTGGCAGCGCCACCCCACGCTTGGCTCTTGGCATTTAGGTCGCCAATTACCATAACCTGCGCTGGTGCAGCTCCTCTGATGACTCCTTCGAGGGTATCCAGGAACCGCTCAAAGGTATGTAGCGGCTGGTTGGGGGAGAAATAAACTCCTATAACAGTGACTTCACCCCATTTGGCCGCTGCATACCCTTGCCCTTTACTTATTCCCACTAGAGGAGTATGATTGCCTACCGCAGGCACAACAAGGGCTACCCGCCCGTCCGTGGATCCATGCCAGTTGACTCTTGGAGGGACTACATACGGCTCCGCTACCACCACCAGATCTATTCGCCACTCCGCCATAACCTGCATAAGCAGATCCTGCGCTCGGGTGGCACAGTTAATGTTGCACTGCAGTATCTCTTTTTGTTGTACTGGCATTACTGAGTGGTATTAGTTCCCTCCATAGGAACCACTTCCTGAATTGGGGCCACTGGGGTCTGGGCCACGATATCCAAGCCTCTTACTTTAGGAGGGGAGCATCCCCGGCCTGCCATGAAATGCCTATAGGGCAGCTTCGCCTGGTGACATACAGCGCAGAAAGGCTCCGCCCTGCAGTCAGTCATTTTATGCCCGGGCTTACTGCACCTGTAGCAGAGCTCCGCCCTCTCCACCGGTGATGGGCACGTGGCCCTAGTATGGCCTATGCTCATACACTTGAAACACCGCAGGGGCTCCAACTCTAGCGCTCGTATTTGAGCATGTGCCCACCCAACAGTCAGGCGTCCGGCAGCAATAAGAGCATTCGCTGCCGTGACCGGACATTGGACCAAAGCGGACCCATTACCATTGGGGAACATCCGTATGGCTCCTACCTTAACCTGTTCGGGAGTGCAGCCCGCTTTTGTCACTATAGCAGCCGCCACAAGCTCCGGGGTTGCCGTTTCATCCAGACCAGCCACTTGCACCTTACCCATCTTGACCGGTCTATAGACCCTCGCAACTTCCCCAACCAGACTCTCAATTTTATTACGAAGGTCATCCGCCGTCCTGTCGTTGTCCATCCCAGGAATCTCAATTATTCGGGCGCCATCCGCCGTCTTGCGCATCTTCACGTGCTCCAGTCCGAAATCCGCGAGTTTGAGCGAAGTCGTCGTTTTCGCCATGATGGAGGCGTACGACTCTTCTACTCCCGGTTTCAGCGCCACAACAATGGCGGCAGTTTTGGGGACAGGGAGTTTTCTCCGGGAAGCAGGTATCGGTACCTTCACCACAGGAGCCTTTTTAGCCGACGGGGCTTTTTTCTTCTTTTTCTTAACCACCTCCGTCCAAGCCTCTGTAATATGGGGTGAAGAAGCAGCTTCCTGACAAGCCTGGGGGACTTTTTGTGAGGCAGCTCGTTTTGCCCGCGGTGCGATTGGTGGAGGTGCAGCCCTAGCGCGAGGCATTAGCGTCGTCACCACTGACGCCACCGGCTCTTTCACCCTTTTCTTGGCCAGAGGAGTAGGAGCAGGAGCAGGGTTAGAGATCGAGACTGGAGCCGACAATGGGGTCCAGGGGTCTTCCGTCAGATCAATTTGGGGCGCTGGAGGCGCCGCAGCCGCCACTGCCCTATTTCTATCCGCTGCTAGTGGCGGACGTATAATCGGCTCTGGGGGCAGGCGGCTCTTCACCTCGTCGATGCGGGTATTAACCATGTCCCCGATAGATTCAAAGAGGCTAGCCGTGATATCTTCTTTGAATTTAGCCAAAGTCTTCTGCATCGCATCCAAGAGATTTAAAGAGTTAAGGCCACTTGCTGGAGCCTCTTCCACTCTTCGTTCAGAGAAGGCAGCTCTGAGCGCTTTCATTTCAGCCGTTGCGAGAGCTAGCTCATGCTTCATCCTACGATTATTGGCTCTGAGGGCATGCAGCTCCTCGTCCTCCTGCCTAGACTCTATTCGGTCCATCGCCGTAATGATTTCACGGCACGCGTTATTTATACTGCCACGAATCGTCCCTTTTATGTTAGAAGACCTTGCAATCTCCGCCAGGACCGTCTTGGCCGCTTTACGGGCAGCATCCACCATATCACCCTCGGCGACTGGAGAGAGTCGTCCCTGTCGTATAGGGCTGCGCTTCCGCCTATCCTCCATATCAGACAGGCCCTGTTCGTCCTCCCGGTCTTTCATGCCTGTATCCTTTCCAGAGTCCTCCTCAGGAGGCCCCGTCTTTAGCCAGTCCTTCAGTAAGGCCTTAGCCCGGCCACTTGAGTGGGCCATTAAGGATCTATTTTTATTCACCCGAGTGTACAGTCCACGGGCTTTTGCTTTCCCCAGTTTTCCTCCTCTACGAGCCGAGTTGACTTTGGGCTGGGGTTGGCTTGACATCCATGCCTCATCATCTGATTCTGTGTGCGTCCTTTTCTGCGCCAATTGCTCCTTCGAGCTTACCCCACGTTCTTCAAGTACCTCTAAGTGATCCTCGGAATCAACTTCATCAGAAAGACGACGAACCCTTTCGACTAGCTGTTGCGCCCTCCGGTTGTTTACTATATTTGGCTCTATGAATGAGCTTCCTTCTTCTTCCTTTCCTTCCTCGATGTTTTGGCCCTGAGAAGGACCGTTTTCGGTTTGGCCCTGAGAAGGGCCGTTTTGGGTTTTAGTTTTTAATGATAGTGCCATAGATTTGTTCCCACGAGTAGGGGTCGAAGGGTTTCACTGCCGGGTGACGCCCATTCCGGTCAGTGGGCTACATACTGTAGAGGTCGCCCGGTGTCTACAGGTTTTAACGACTTCGCTGTCGGGTTTTATAGGGTTTTCCTTCCCGCGGGCCAGCCAACTAAGGCAAGCCCTCCGCGCTGCAAGACACTTCCCGTACCCCATACCGCCAGAGATGGGGGTTGTTGGGATAGTGCTGCAGGTTGCGGGATTCGAGGAGTGCTGGCGTAGACACCCCTATATAGATCCGTTAGAACCTATCATTCATCCTCTCATGTCCATCCTCAAAGGCATGAAGCCTTCCACAACGCGGCTGTATTTATTCATGTAAGTACCTCAATCATTCATTAAACTCATTCATTAATCACCATTCGAAACCGCCCGGCCTAGAAGCCTCCTCCTCGCCAACTCTCAGGAGTCGTCTACCTAAATTAGAGTTCTCCCTGAGCGGAACCCCCCTACCCCCCCCCAGACAAGATATTGGCAGCAACGGTAACTGATAACTCGGCTTGAACCAAGAGATCACCTACCGTTGCCCCCGGGATGCACCGGCCAGGACCCTTCCGTTTCCTGCGAATAAAATGTATCAACAGAAACTGGAAAGATCCAGACACTCGTGGAGGTTTCCCGTCTAGCACCCCACCTACCCTAAAACTGGGCCTACGCTCTTTAACTAGCACTTAAACTAAACACATACATAAAGATCATATAAGTAATAATATAGACGATTAATTCATAATTAGTTAGGTACTGAAAAAGCATTCACTATTATATTAATTCCCACCCTAAAACTTCACAAACAAGAATTATATTGAAAAACAATTAATTCACTTTATCCCAAAACTATTTCGCACTAAATAAACCATACATAGCATAAATAAATAATTAAGCACACTTAAATAATTCACAGATAAAATCAAAACAATAATAAATATAACCGTCCAACTAGCCAACCTTGGTCCTTTTTCATTAGCAATACAATCTAGGTATTGATTATGTATACGCGATTTATTCAAATAATCGAAATATCAAGATAAGACCTTTAGACACTGACGCTAGACTCCCGAGCGCTTCCCGCCGCGAAGGAATTTCAACTTCAACGCCGCCACTCTGTTACGTAACCCTGGACCTGCCGTCCATCTCTGTCTCTCTTAGGAACTAGAATTTACCCCTGCATCTCGCGTCTCGTTCTTTCATACTCGAATGTATTTATAAATAGAATTCACTCTAGTCAGCGGCTGAGCATCGTGCCGCGAGCCCGCGTCCCGTCCGCCATTTTGTGGACCGATGCTTGTACAAATATTATTTTAACCAAATTTTAACTTAAGAAAGATACATTAAAATAGAATAAGGCTTGGTTATGCACTAACTTTCATAACAAATATACGTACCGTGTGTGTTGTGTGGTGTAGCTTATTGCTTAATAATTCTCTCACTATTTACTAACATTTATAATAAAACTCGTTATAATTATACTGAGAGCTAACCGTGAGACAATAAATGGCTGTATTTAAGTATACTATTTATAAGTACAATATGAAAAAACCAACTTCCATCATGTATATAAAAGTGTGATATGGTAAATGGAAATATCTATAAGTTAAATAGTGCTGTGAAGACAAAACTGTGTTAATATTAGCCAGCCTCGAGCTTAGGTATACTAACTCCAGAACCTAGCAATAAATGGGTGGTAAGTTTATTATAATCACTACACATTTCACCAGTGTTTGAGCTAGATTAGGTAGATATTTACCTACGTACAAATAACGTAATTATAAAAACACATTATAGATACTAATATAAATAATATTGTATAACTCACCAGGGTTTAAACAAATTACCTGAACACTATAGCTTACTAGACACTCAGACAGAATTACTACACTGAATCTAGAATCTAAAATAGGTACTTAGACTACCTAGGAACAAAGTAATGTAAAGTTTACTCTTCAATCTTCAACTCAAAGTGATCCGTCCTCCCGGCGACATTGCCTTATATACCCTAGGCTACCGACGCTAATTCCAGTTGTGTTCGGCCGTTTTGGCGCCTGCGTACTCCCGTGGAAGCTGCAACAGACTTATTAAACGAAGCATCACTCATCCCGGGCATGCGCTGTGGGTATGTAAGAAGCGGCAAACGTTAGCGCCAATTTGTGCGTCGCGTCGGTTGCTGGCGTATCCACTAATACGCATGCGTTGATCTCGTGGGACGCTTTCTAGTGTCGCCCTGTTGCTAACAGAAGATGGCCTTGGTTTCGATGTTTTGGCGCCAAGCCGTCGCGTCGCTTGGTTTTGACCGTTGATGATTTCCTTTGTGGTTCGCACCAATATCCTAAACTGAGTAATTAATATCAACTAAAACTGACTAAAACATAGAGTTTAAATAGGTAACGGACTTTCGTATCGTTACACAGGTGTACGGCTGGCCTTAGGTCCAAATGGGGTTATGTTCAGCAGTGTACGTCTTATAGCTGAAACGATGATCAACAGACATAGATGTCGCGGTGACGATCTAAATAACGTCAACTAACTAGGGACTTCCATTCGGTATTAAATTCATCGATAAGTGATTGAGATTGCATTTCATATTAGTTGATAAATAGAAAATATGCTGATTACCCGGCAATGTCGTCTAGATGTATTTTTTAGGACTTATTAAATTCTAATAAAATCAACTTTAAGGGCCTGTTCACACTAGCGATTCACGTGGGCGATTTGAAAGCGATTTATATACAACATATTATTGACGCAGTTGTTACACAAAGTCTCCTCATTAATGATTTAAAAAATTGGATAAAACCAAAATAAAAGATTTCCATTGATGCTTAATTACGAGTTGAACTTGTGGACCATAGCTGTAGTAGTTAAAGGTTAAAGTCCAAATATCTGTTATACGAGCAGTTTCAATAAGGATAAGAGGCACCAGAAGGCATATCAGAGCCTTCGAATGCGAAGACGGAGCAGGAATCCTATACTAAAAATCTTCGATTCCGTCCATATACAACGTGTTTCACCATTCACTGAAAACCACAGACACCCCAACAAAATTTTATTATGTAATTCTAGTATAGATAATCTGTTCTTACCTACATCAGTGTATTTTATGAAATAAATTATAAATAGCTGTAGTAATGGACTATAGTTGTATGGTTTTACGGTATCGATAAAATACGAGTAAAACCTAGTGGAAGTCCCTAGCAAAATTTTGTTCGCGCCACCGTGACTTTTCTAATGTCTGATGATAGTGATGATGGTTTGATGGTATAGATATACTTTCTGTCCATTCCGCTCATACTTGCATATTGGTGTGAGCAGGAGGGGTAGAAAGTTACAGTTATCGACTGCGTTAAACTCACGGCGCCAGTTCATGGTAAGAACAGTTTGTTACCGAAACATCAGTGACCTTCCTCTCACGCATGATTGTCGTTGGGTATTAGTTCCGAATCGTTAACTTTGTACTGGCAATTTTTATAATGATAGTCGTTGATGAGATGGGTAGGTATATGTTTTCCATATCGGATAAATATCGTTAATACCTAATGGTTATTGTTTTCAACTGAGTGATTATGTAATTATATTTTTGAGATTAGGATCAAATTACTATAGGTAGAACATGTGAAATAATAATCAAGTGTCCTTAGAGAGCGATTTATTTTGTATCCTAAAATAAAGTTTTAATGTCTTTGAATAAGTTTACTTTCTCGATGCAAATCTGTCCGATAAATAGGTCACCGGGCCTGAGATAGGCTTATGATAATTATGATGATGTACGGTAGAACAAGTTAGAATGACTTAACTAATACTAGGTACGTAAACATTTATTACGGAAAGTAAAATATGTCAGGATTCTGATTGTAGACGCATTTGGTTACGTGAAATGCAGATTCGCAGATATCCTTGTAGCTGTCCGCTGGAAAAGAAACGTAATAAATAAGTGAGTAGATTAGTGTACCTACTTATTTGTAAATAATTTGCATGTTGATGTTGTATCGACTGAATACGGTGTCTAGACTAATTTATATTTATTTAAGAATTTTTGTACTACAAAAAAAAAATATTTGTAATGTTTGGTGCCGAGCCGACTTTCCGAGTACCAAACATTTAGGCTACGGTAATTAAAAAAATTGAACCTGCCGTCATTTGGTCAAAAGAAGTGCATAGAGAATATAAAACTAAAAACCGGCCAAGAGCATGTCGGGCCATGCTCAGTATAGGCTTCCCTAGTTATTCCAAGACGGCTGGGCCGATTATGTTCGAAATATTTTTATTTTAAACTACTCTAAATATAAGCCCACTCTACATTCATGATTTTTTTCATATTTTTTTGGACCTATAGATCAAAAGTTAGAACGAGGGGGACACATTTTTTTTTCTTTTGGAGTGATAATCTCCGTAAATATTGACTATAGAAAAAAAAATCTTTTAAGACCCTTATTTTAAATTTCTTGTATTAACGGCCACTGAGATATGCTGCGGACAGACGGACAGACGGACATGGCGAAACTAAAAGGGTTCCGTTTTTGCCCTTTTGGCTACGGAACCCTAAAAAGGCAAGGGCAGACTGTTTACCTTATTTCTAATGCCTAAAAAAAAACGAGATAAGTATGAGTTCAACTTCTTCGCTGACTTTTGCTGATGTTTAGTCATGTGTGTAGCGAATTACTATTTGCTGTGTTTAATCAGCGGAACAAATAGATGAATATTTTTTTTATCCTTATTAGCTCTTGCATTTATTTGCTTATGCATGTACATTTACCTCCTCAACTGTCGTCACCGAACCGATATTCTAAGAAGTTTAAACAACATTCAAATTCATGAGAACCAAAAACCATCGCCACGATAAATTAAGTAGGTACCTACGTGCAATAGGTACAAATGCGATCCATGCATGATCGTATAGGTAGGTACAATCACTAGGGACCTTTATATTATTTATTACTATTTGGTAATATACTTTATAGTAGTATTAAGTATGTAAGGCTAAGGTGTGAGATAAGGGCTTCTTTCACCATCCCCGATTATTATTACAATATCCCCGAATAAAATATATGTAGGTATCTATCTGTCGTATCATAATGTAAATTTAAAAGGTTATAAAATATTTGTCTTATATTAATTGTTTATTTGATAAGACAGCTAGCTAAAAAATACCGGGCACTTGCAGATTTTTTTTAATTTACGAATACTCACGAACTTTCTTGCAAGCAGTTAAAGCCGCCTTTGCAGGCTCCTTAATTTCATCGGGCAGGAGCATGTCCGCCTGCTTGATTGCGGCCTCGTAGCTCAATTTTCCATTTTTTACCTGTAAGTACTCTTATGTTTTAGGTAAGTGATAAAGTAGTACCTTTGTAGTTAATAACTACGTAGGTGGAGTGCTGACTTGCAGCAAATGTAGTCGCAAATTTGTTGCAAAAATAGGCTATGTCAATCACATGAGAGTACACGAGCGACGCTCTCAGTAGTCAGGTTCAGGCGACCGCGCCGTGGCCTAAATCGGTCAGGAAGATATGATGATGATGATGATGATGATGATGATGAAAGTAGTACCTATAGTATGTCAGTTAGTTTAACTGGGCTTTTTCCACAACTCGACATCAATTGAGCTACGAGCCTTTTTAGTGATAGCGAGGTAGCCCTATTCCAACCACATAAGCTCCTCCAAGAAACTTAGCGTCTGATTCAGTTTGCTAAATGTCTCCTTTAGTGTATCTGGAGTCATAAAGTCGTAGTACAATGAATTCGGGAAATATGATAACGTTAACCTTAAATAATAAACCGCACGAGGGATTAAATTTTGAATCTTCACTGAAACCCAGACGTTTCGGATTAGGTATACCTAAATAATTTGTCATTTAATACCTATAGATAACGCAGCAAACATATTTATTTTTTGCATGCTACAGATTGGTCAAACACATTCTAACACTTTCAAGCAAACGACTTCAATTTCCCTGTTTTATCAATCCAAATTATATAGCTACCATATACAAAGGCCTACGAGTATAGTTAGTACCTACTATAAAATGTATCATCAACATCAATAGTACATTTCCTAACTAGTGCGGGAAAACTTTTTTCGGCGAGGGGGAAAGTTGGAGCCCGAGCGAAACGAGGGCGACAATCACCCGAGTTAAAAAAGTTTTTACACGTGTAAGGGACGATTTTTTTCATAACAAGTACGCCAAAAAGAGAAATTAGCCCACGCGAAGCGTGCGCAAAGTTCGTTTTTGCGCACTAGTTAGGAAAAATAATTTAAATGGCTGCATTGACTGGGCCATCAAATAAGGGAAGTACACATCATGTGTAAAGAAAAAGCGTATTAATACTTCAATTCAGCGCAAATTAAGATATATTATAAGTAGATAATTCGGTACGAGTTTTTCTACATTAAGAGACACAATCAATTTTTTAGTTTAGATTCAGTATAAAGTCATCAAATACGATTACCATAAATCGTCCGATTTCCAGCATTTTTGGTGCAATGTAGTTCAATTAAGGGATATGGTGTAAGTTATTTATAAGGAGATAAGTAGTGAGTTAAGGTTCGTTATTGTCTTACAACGTGTTATTACTCGTTTCAATTTAAACTGACCCTTGGTTTCCTTTAACTAAACTTTTAGGATTTTCGGTGAAATGTATTTGAGTTAAAGGAATCCAGGGGTCAATTTTTAGCTGTAACGTGTCATAATACGTTGTAACACAAAGATGAACTTTAACTCGCTATCTCCTTTCGAATAACTTACTTCACATACCTTAATTGAACTACACTGCACCATGCTGGAAATCGTACGATGTCTGACGATTACCTATTATAAAACGTGCCATCTAATGTGAAAGCTAATTTAGATTTTCGTATTATTGCAAGTAGGTACGACTTGAAAAATTGAAACTAAACTTACGCTACATTTGATTTAGGATAATCAACTTACAGTGCCAGCCATTTTCATAACGCAAGCCATGTAACACATTACTTCTTTCTCCGCAATAAACTCTCCTTTGGCCAGAGGATCTATTTTTTCTGAAAAAATAAATTAAAATTAGTCTTTCCCCTTTTTGTTAGGCGAAATTACATACAGGGCTTAAAATGTTTCTACATATACGATTCATCAGTAGAAAAAAATTAAACGAACCTAAAAACTTGCATTATTCCATAATCATACACTTATAGAACACAATCTTGGTTTTATTATCAACTTTAAACCTTGAGCTTACATACATTTTTAGTTAAATTTAAACTATTGATATTTAATATTAACGTAGAAATATATCTGCGAACGTGTTTCACGATATGTGTCAAAGACGTCAAATGCTATTGAAAGTCAGCCATATTTGTAAATTTTATACTTTTTTGGATTCTGCTGACAAATGGATTATGTAAAACAATGACAAAAATTTATTCATCTCAATAGGTAGCTCGTGGCCTTATTCGCATCATCATCACATCATCAGCCTATGAGAGTCCACTGCTGGACGTAGGCCTCTCCTATTAACTATGCGTATAGACGCATTAGGAGGTAAATGCCCATAATCGCCACGCTGGGCAAGCGGATTGGCGATCGCAGTAATGTGTCCACTATGATGACGCTGCTGCCCATCATCAATCTTTTATCATAATTTGTAAATTACACTTCAATCCCTTAGTCGACTCTTACGACACCCGCAGGAGGAGTTGGGGTGGTGACAAATGTATTCTTACTGCCGTCACCACCTTATTACTGCGCGTTTACTTTCTATCCATCCCGCACGTACTTGCGTATTGGCGCGAGCGAGCCGGATAGAAAGTAAACGCGCGTTAATAACATCGCGGCAGCTCATGGCAGGGCGACTGTCGGCTTCATGATGGACCCGCGTTTATCGTTTATCGTCGTTGCAGTCACGTTCTGACAAGAATGCAAGTGCGAAAGTTATGTGTAACACGGTAAATGATTATGACCACGATACGACGTCGTACCATAGGAACCAATTTATCCACAGCTATTTACAAGAACATTAAAATCTCTACGATCATTTTGATACAAACTTAGGCAGCTCAGGTCTACTACCGCGAAAATCGAAATTCGTAAATTTCGAGGAATTTTCTGTCACTCAAACGAAGGCGTCATTAGAGTGACAGAGACAAATCCTCGAAATTTACAAATTTCGTGTTTCGCGGTAGGGCCGCTGGCTCCTCAATTTTTATGTTGACTAGACTAAAAAAGTAACTTACCATCTGACACGTTGTTTTTTGGTTGACAAGTTTTTCGTATAGTTTTCCCGGTAGCTTTTATCTGTTTCATGGTCATCTGAAGAAGGTTAAAAACTTAAGTTAGTGCCTAAGCAGATTTTATCACTATATTTTGTAAATTATTTGCCTTAAGGTTGACGTGATCTCACTTTAGCGGTAGGTATTGTATTATCTCTACCTTTAAGATTGTAAATGCTTTGCCTTTTTTATCTTGATGAAGTGTACCAGTAAAGAGTATTTAATACTTAACATTTTTTAAATAAGTGAATAGTCTGAGGTACAGTCAAGGGCATTAATATATATACACTTCTACTACTACTACTCCGACTACTCCGAAAAATCCTCATTAATAAGTATCACTTTTTTTTTGCTTTTACGAAGGTTTAAGGTCTAGGGCAGTCTTTACATTACCAAAAATCCTTGGGATATGTTTTATTTTTTTTATTTACGTACATTAATGCTATTTTGATGCGTTTTTAGCGTAAAATTTTGAATTTGGTATTTTTTATCCTACTTGTATCAAAGTGAGGACGCAATTATTTTTTTCAGTAAATGCTTTATTTGTAGTAATACTTTTACAAAAAGAGACTAGTTAAAAAACCCAACAGATTTTTTTTTATTCATAAATTTCTTAATTCCAGAAATTCTCAAAAAAAAATTTTCAAAAATTCATAACTCGAAAACTACAAAAAATCGGCTAACATACATGGGGTATATTCTGATAGGTCATGACGTGAGGAATCTAAAAAAAAATTTTTGACGTCAAGGTTTGGACCACCCTGTATATTAATGCCCTCGACTGTACCTAACTGAAAAAGTGGGTCATACTTCTTTCTTCGCGTAGCGTACACTCAAACGATTAGAACCCTAGGATCATAAGAACCATGTTAAAATGATAAGTAGCTAAAGATTTCTGATGACAATTTTATTTATAGCGTAACTTTGACATTAGTTCCTGAGTGGTCTAGGGCTCTAATACCTAATTTCAAACGTCACCGCTGTGGTTGATGATGTGCTACTGTGTTTTACATGGTAAATAGGATACGACTCACTTTTGAACCATGAGAAGCAAAAAGAAAGAAAATTTGGGTTAATTAATATTCAATTTAATACTACCTTATTTTACACTATTTATCATTCCTCATATTGTTGTTTTTGTTTATTAAAAAAACTGTAATTAATATAATCCTAGGAAAGAGCAGTGCTTCCCAACACAAGCAAAATTTTGCTTAGGTACTGGGCGGCTCCAAGCCTTGTATCACAACCAATGAAGAAATTTTGATTTGATTTTTGATTTTGTATACTAAGTGTACCTATCTACTTACTTATTGTACACGTCCCCATAACAAAACTGGTAAAATACCTTACTAATTCACTTAATTTAGGTAGAGGTTTTTACACAACCTCTACAGTACCTACTGCGGAAGACACAACATTTGAACGAAACTATGTAGGTAGTTGGATATAAAACAATCTTATCGCTAGAGCGATCTGTAAAAGTGCCTTCCTAGCAAGGCTCGGTTTTTTTCGAGAACTTCGAAATAGCTCAATATTTGAAATGTTTTATATTCTTTATGTAGTACTCAAAATGTTATGACTACCAACGTCGTATTTTTAAATTACTCCATTAACAAAGAATTGATATACCGAAGAACAAAAAAGAACGAAATTCGAACCGTTCTTTTGTATGGAGTAAAAACCGGTATCCGAGCCCTGCTTCCTAGCTACTTTACGCTTTTTGAAGTAAAAAGTAATTGAATGCTCACCGCATCACAAAATGTCATTAGAGTAAGAAATTTGACAATCAAGATGAGCATCATAGTGCTTTATTACTGGGGACTCCACTCGAGACTGGCATGACGGCTTTCTGGAAACTTGGGTCGAGTTTCTGCGCTTTATAATGACTTTTGATAATTGTGCACGTGCAGTAATGCGCGCGATGTATTTAGCACTCAATCGAAGTGTGACCATGATTACTGGAAACTATAGAACAAAAAGAAAGAATAGCGAAAAAAGTTACCCTAGGTACATAGTTTCTTATAATTTTTCAGTAGTCATTCAAGGGTACGTACGATCGCCAAAACAGTATATCTGACTACCAACTAAAAGGTCGCGAATGCTGTTTAATACATAGGTAAGTTTCTTCCTTGGAGATAGGTATAGACAAACATATGAGTTCGTAATAAAGTTGCTTATGCAATAGTAATATAATAAGGACTGGAATCTTGAAATGGAGTATATTCATGTTCTTTGGAAATTAAAAAATATAATGAAGACTAATTGTTTAAAAAACCATGCAAACTATTCTGATTTTCTAGGTTGAACATCAAAGGCAGAATAAACTAAAAAATTCTAATTATAGCCATTTATTCTTCGGCAAACGCAGCGTGGAACGTCCACCCGCAAGGTGGTCAGACGACCTGGTTAGAGTTGCGGGGACTCGGTGGATGCAGGTCGCATCCATCCGGCCAAAGCGGAAGTCTATTGAGGAGGCCTATGTCCAGCAGTGGACGTCATATGGCTGAAATTATGATGATGATGATGATTCTATTATTGTATTTTAGAACACAGTCTTATGATTGAATAAAAAAAAAAGTTATTTCTTGTACTGCCAATACATATTCAATTGGTCACCCTATTCACCATGCGAATGACACAGAATGGTTGTTAAGTAGTTTAGTAATTAAGACGTGTTAATTCGCACTTCACCGTTCGTCACTTCTTATTGTAAACCCTAATTAAAATTAAACCGAGAACATTCGTTGGTCAAGATCTAAAAATAATCGGTAACATATATTAATCGGTAACTTATATGTGCGAAATAAAAAAATTGAATTTAATTTAATTATTAATCATTATTACCGACGCCGACAGACTACGCTGCCTACAATCACAAAGTAAATATAAAAACTTATTTCTTCAAGATCCCATCATCACACCATTCACACCCCGACTAGGTACTAACGGGGCCATCTTGGTTTGTTTTAAAATCGGTAAAAAAATAATTATCGAAATCAGTTGGCGTGATATTTAATTATTCGTCCATTTTTCGTGCTCATGCACAACATGCATAATGCAAAATAACTTTATATGGTTTTTTCATGGACGCCATTGTCAGGACTGGATCAAATTAATCATCATCTGCTTTCAAATAAAAAAAGAATCATCCAAAATCGGTACACCCAGTCGGAAGTTCTGAAATAAACAAAAAAAAAATACATTGATAACCTCCTACTTTTTTTAAGTCGGTTGAAAAGTGCAAATTCTCTGCCGTAAACTATTATTTCCTTGAACAAAATTTAAGCAAACTTTTGAGTAAAGTATTCACTCGGGTGTCTTGGTATTAATAAGAAAATATGGTTTTACAGTTTTAGAGCAAAATAGTATATTAGGATGTTATAAAATGGTTTATTTTAAAAGACAAATCCTGATGGCTGAACAGGGTACGATTATGTGTATCCTCGTCCTGCTCATTTTGATTCATAAAGGACATACTTATTCGATTTTTGTCAAATTATGAATGAAAAGTCTGTTTAGGTTGAGACACTCAAAATTCTCTTGTTTTAAGTAAAATGTACAACGAAGGAAAAGCGGCTTTATTTTTAAAACATTCGGTTTCAATTTCAACAGCTCAAACCAACTATGATGGGCAAGACGATGGTATAGGTAGATAGGTACTGGTATCGTGTTCTGACGGCAGTAAGTGTCACTGCCCCAACTCCACTCTTGTCACACTGTTGGTTGACTGACCATTCTTTGATAGAAGATTGATGATGGGCAGCAGCGTCATCATAGTGAACACTTTACTGTGATCGCCAATCCCCTACCTCAGCGTGGTGATTATGGGCATATACCTCCTAATGCGTAAGTATGTACGCATAGTAAGAGAGGCCTACGTTCAGCAGTGGACTGAGATAAGCAGATGATGATACTCGTAACCTTAAGCATTATGTAATAAAAAGAGATTCCTATAAGCAAGCTATTATTATAACGCTTATATCGCCTTCTTGAATACATAAGTACAGTTTAATGAGACAGTAATAAGCAATGTTTTATGCAACATTCTCCCTGTTATCACTCTGTCATAACGCGACAAACGACGTGAACATCTGCATATAAATACCAACTGCAAAGCATATTTCTTTCAAGTATTGTTTATTCAAAATGAATAGGGAAGCATTTGAGCTGTTTTGTTTTTTGACGCTCCTAACTTGTTTTTTGCTCTTCAATGCTACTTACGCGGTAAGCTGTTGTGAATATAAATTACTATTTAAGTTTTTGTAGTTAGTGATTCATTGTGTACCTGGAGATATTCCACGCGTCTATTATCGTCTAGTAATCTGAATAGGTACTTAGGTAAGTAAGGTATACTAACGCATTACTAAGCTAACGAACATCCGGATAAAATAAGAAATCTACATGATTTAGGGCTGATTTTTCAATCACCAAATAAATCTATCAGTTAGTTAAAATTATCACCATCCTTTTCTCAAATCATCAGTGAAAAAAGGACAGAGTTAACATTTATTTGACAGGTACTGTTATCTGGGGATTGAAAAATCAGTCCTTAATGTAACGGTACTATGTCTACCATAAACAATATAAACATGTAGGTAATAGTAATTCGTTAAAAAAGGGTACAATGTTGTATTTTACTCGCAAATATGAAATTGAAACACGAGCAAGTGAAAGGATCAGTTGGTTCTAAAATAGGATCCTGAGCGTAGCGAGTGTTTTAACATACGGGAAGCACAATACTTACCTTTGCGTTCGTGTGTAACACAAAACTTTTCAATTTGCGGATTACGTAGTCCGCGGTAGGGCCGCTGACTATGTAGGAAACAAATGCCTTAACCTAGCCCTTGATGGTCCCGCCCCGCGGCTGTCGTGAAGGCTGCTATGACAGTAAACGGGCTGTAAACAGAACACACCCAGGAACATACCCGCGCAAAGTGGAGGAAAGGTAGTAGCAAAGCTGACTCTGGCAAAGGCCAGGATAACGAAATGTAGAAGGAAGGTATGTACCTCAGTTATTGAATATCGTAATTAATTATCGTCTCAATAACCATCGAAGAATATACGTAGGTACCTACCTATCGTGAATTGCGAAACAAGATTGTTCAGCCTCCGTAGCCTAGTTGGTAGTGACCCAGCCTACGATGTATTTTATTTATCACAAAGATATGTTCTTTGGTCATGGCTGTCTATGTATTTAAGTTTCTGTATGTATATATCTATTACATATATCGTCGCCTGGTGCCCACATCACGAGCCTTAATTGAGCTTACCGTGGGACTAGGTCGATTTGTGTAAGATGTCCCAAGATATTTATTTATTGTTGACAAAAGAACGGTTAAGTATGTAGATGTTACGAAATTCTAATAATAGTTACTAGTAGTACTTAGTAGATAAATCGATAGACATCAAAACAATAATTCGTATAGTTAGTGAAAAGAAAGTGTTAATTGCTAGGCATGCACAGGTACTTAAATAAATCATCTTTAAATTTTTATACACGAAGAAACTCGGTATACATCGTTCGTAGTTAAGTCATAAAATAAGTTTTTCAATTTGGTAGTTAAAACTAATCTAAAACCGGTTCGATGTCTGCTCTTCACTGACACTCAAATATACTATCTCGACACAGTAAGAGTAAAAAATATAGGTAACTAAATAGAATAATAATTGGAGCATGTCTCACCAAGCTGGGCCTATTAAACACGATCACAAAAAGTGGATAAACTAGTCTTCTAAACTAGTCCCGCTGCCTTTTAGTACGGTCAAACTTTACAAAGCAAAGCTACTACATCGCAAAGCATGCAGTATCGCTGCATTTTTGGTATGTTGTTTAGACACCATAGGGCACTATAAAACCATATTTTGCAAGGAAAAAAGTTGTGCTAGCTACGTAGTACGACGAAACTGCGAAATTTACAATCATTTTTTAGTTTGCGATTTTTTTTTAAAATCCTTACATTTTTTGACATTTTATGTTAAAAAGTGTTTAAAGATTAATAAAATTTCAACAAATTGAGCTAACATGCATTACCGTAGGTCGTATAGTTTCAGAGATTCGCGACTTTAATAAAAAGTACCCTTTTTTGTAAACTAGCGTTATTACACGACTGCCAAAAGGAGAGTATATGTGTTCAGCCCCTATGTATGTTTCATATTTTCTTTAAACGCGCAGATCTTCGCGACCACTTAACCGTTTTTAATAGTGTAAGGTATCATTTGAATCCTCGTGACGTCGCGGGTAACATAGGATATATGACGTCACGTTAAAAACAATATGGCGGCCTAAAAATTAAATATTGTCTAACCAAAAAAAATAAATATGTAAGAAACCCATCGAGTTTGGTATCAAAATGAAGAGCTTCAAACAGCGATTACTGACATATATATAACTTATAGGTTTGTTACTTATTCTAGAACAGCCAGATTCATTAAAATACAATTAAAGCGCCAACAATAATATGTCATCTAAATGCTATGATTTGGGTATCAAATCAAAGCATTTTGTATGAAGATTGTAAATATATATACAAGTTATACGTTTAAGTATATGTTTGAAGAGAAAACTCGTAATGTTCTACATCGCACTATTGAAGTTTTTCTTCAATGCCTAAGCCGTGACAGGACTGTCACAGTTGACACATCTTCTTGACCGCTAGAAACAGATACATTGTATCTACGCGCTTGTGGTCAAGGGGTAAAATGCACGGCTGTTACGCAGTGGTCGTGGGTTCAATCCCCGGCTCGTAACCGATGAATTTTTCAAATAAAACTTGTATACGATATATCGTTTGATAAACAGTACCAGTCAAAAGTTTAAGTTCTCTCCATGATTTCGATACAAAATGAAATGAAAATGAAATAATGAAATTAAATAAATGTTTATTCAGACACAAATCTTAGAACTAGATCACAACTTCCGCCAAACCAGAGTATGGTTTGTTGGCAGACGAGGCTCCAAATGACATTAGGTAAAAAGTTCTAATAAATTCGTCGTTACTATTATTAAATTTACTTTAACAAACATGAATAATTCCAACACTCATACACATACTTAAGTGTAGTGTTTGTACGAAAAGAACATACAGGGTGTAAGTCTAATACGGGCGAAGCTCTTAACGGGTGTTCGTTTACAACATAATAAGTACATTCAAATAACTTTTACTTAAAATTAGAGCAACAAAATTTTCCGTACAAAATAATTCGGCGCGCAATGTAGAGCAACATACGCGAGTAAAACACTCGTTGACAGCTAATTTCAAAAGCAGATGACATAACTGCCATATCAACAATAACAAATGTTCGTACCTACATTGCTGGTAGAGAATGCCTTATGGCATTAAGTCCGCCTTTTGTACGTCAAGTTTTTTTCTTTTGTGCAATAAAGGTTAAATAAATAAATAAATTGCTGCTCCGATAATCTTAAAAAAAATCTGTGGGATCATAATTAAGAGTAACTTAAAAAAAACCTTGTAATCCATGATTACACTAATGAATCCCATGCCTGGTTTAATTGATCGCCCGTATTAGATTTACACACTGTATAAGCAGGTATACGCACGCAAACGCGCACGCATGCATATGCATGTATATACACATACATACACACACGCAACTTGCATACAGCTGCGAAGAAATTCAAGCATGTATGAGAAGTTCCCAACAAGTATTGGGCCAGCGTTGCGGAGAATTGCCAGAATACAATATCAAAAAAAGAACGTACAATATATGATTCGCATATCAGAGGAATGTTCCTAAGATACAATCACAACTGCAATTGTGGCCAAACAAAATCTCGTATCGTGTACGAGACATTTAATGTAGGCCGGTATTTTCATCCAAAATTTGAGCCTACAATTTTTGTTAAATGTTAAATTAGTAATTAGGCACATGATAAGCTACAACAACGTCACTAGAAAACGAGCTTAGTCAGACATATGGTGCTGGAGAGGAACACTACGTAAAGGGGTGGCAAGGTTTTGACCGTTCTGCCGTTGGCTTTTGGTCAGATCAGGGTCGGGTTTGGCCTTTACATTTGCGCAGGAGAGTTGGTATGAATGAAGGTAGGTTTGCCTGGAAACTTGAGTCTCACGCAGCTCGCAGGCAAGCGCGCTGGGTGGTCACGCTCCAGGCCTTTGGCCCTACGCGGATCACGGCTTTCAGCCTCCGCATTTTCTCGAAACGATTTTTCGTGCCTGTGGCCCTGAGATTGGTTTTAATGCTACACTTTTGCATTGAATAGCGAAGGAGTGCTGGGCTCTGGTATCTTGGCCTTCGGCCTTGCAAGCTGGCGCCCCTTTAGGGGACACTTAGGGCCTTCGGCCATACGTTGTGGAAACGATCGTCGGATCTACGGATCTCCGATTCGTTTTCATGTTACACTATTCCATCACGTAGTGTAGTAGCGCTGGGCTCTGGCTTCGATTGTTAAGGCAGTTAAGAAGGACGGTTGTACCCACTTGGGCTCGCTCGTCGGGCCTCCGACCATCGGGCTCGCGCTTGAAGCACCTCAATAGTTACGCTCCAGGCCTTCGGCCCTTCTTCGGCCTTACTTTAAATTTCTTCCAAGTGACACTTGGGTCCTCTAAGTTAAAGTCTGTGCCACTGGCTCCAGTGGTCCAGGCCAGGGGCTCGACTTTTGGCCTCGCAAACCAGCGCCTCTCTGAGGAACATTTCGGGCGTTCGTCCCTACGCGGAGTACGTCCTTTGCAGGTGGTCGAAACGATCGTCGTACATCCATTTTAACGTTACACTATTCCGTTGGCTGACATGGTATTAGTGCTGGGCTTTGGTGGCTCGGCCTTCCGCCTCGCGAACTTTAAGTCTTCGTTGGAGTTCGAAGCGAATCGTTGCACGTTGGGCCCTCCGGTTCGATTATAAAATCAGTTAAGAGGGACGGTTGTACCGTGTGGGCTCGCTCGTCGTGCCTTGAGCCCTACGCGGATGTCGGTTTTTTAGATGCTGGGGTATTTGAAGAAGCATGGTAGTTCAATTTTCTCGCAGCTCGGCCTTCGGCCGCTTGGGCCCTCGATGTGAAGGTTTGGGCCTCTGCGAGCTCAGTTTTCGGCCTCCCACCCTGAAGCTCGCCCTGAGGACTCGATCAACATATAGATTTACACTGGTTATGGTTATGTTCCGGCCCCCAAAATTAGCGGGATGGGAAATCCTCGGGCCCCCGGAGCGAAGTTTCAGCCCTCTGCGAAGTCAGTTTTTGAAATTCTATCCAACTTCAAGGAATCTTCATATTCACTAAAAGGTTTCAAATAAATAAAATAATTAAAAAATTATAAAACACGACTGCCGTTTTAAGCGAACTGAAAAGTAACAAATAATTCTTTTTTCAGGTTAATTATTGTGAGCGTATCTATATAAGTATAGGCGTTTGTCTTATTACTTACTATATTTTGTTTCGATTGCAGTCGGGGAACCTTTCATTACGGAAAATATAAATATATGGAGGTTCTCCGACTGCAATCGAAACAAAATATAGTAAGTAATAAGACAAGCGCCTATACTTATGTAGATACGCTCACAATAATTAACCTGAAAAAAGAATTATTTGTTACTTTTCAGTTCGCTTAAAACGGCAGTCGTGTTTTATAATTTTTTAATTATTTTATTTATTTTTAGTTTTGCTAACGTTTTTGGCTTAATATCGCCTCACAATAATGACCTGCTTATAACGAACTTAACTTTGATACAATGTTGAAACATGGTGGGAAACATAATTCCCTCTGCCTTATAAAGGGCTAGCACAATTTATTATTGGGGTAGCTACCATAGCGACACGTAAGTGACAAAAAGTAGATGTTTTCATGGAATGCTCCAACTGCGCAATCGATTACGATCCGGATTTTTTTTAATAGATACTTAAGAGTGATTCATAGAGGACGCGGTTTTAGTATCAGTAGTGTACCCTTGCGAAGCCGAGCCGCGTCGCTAAATAGTACCTGTGTATACCTAAATTAAAAAGTACCTAATATATTACTACTCATTAAGATATTCAAAGGAGGATGGGCAAAAATGTATGGACCGTGGTCAAAAAATCAATAACAACAGACGATACCTTATTGGAAAGGCCATTTGATGCCCTACAATCTTTGTTAAGGCAGTGAGAGACGATCTAACAGCTGTGAGAAGAAAGTTATAGCCAAAACAACCCTTCAACAATGAGATACTTATTTCGTAATATTAACCTTCTTTGAATATTTTTTGACAATGTACAATGATCCTTAAATGTATTGCTATATACCTACATACAAGAGTAACTCACGAAATTTCGACATCTCTACGGAAATAAAATAACCTGCGACTTTAGTATTTTAAGGGTCGTTATGTTTTTTAAACGGTTTTTATTAACTTCACCGCGTATCAACTGTCGTCGATGCTTCAAATCTTGTGATCGATTTTTCGACCACTTCTACTGCACCAAAATCAATAAAATTCGGAACTCTTATCAAGTCCCCATGACAATGCAATATTATAATATTTGCATCCTTGTATCCTCAAACACTGATGCTGCAGACGTACTGCTTGCCTTAACCGAGAGTGTTAGACACGTGAAAATGAAAGTATAGCATGTTTGGCATAATCAAATACTAACAGCCTGATCTTGACTTCCAACTCCTCACTCCTGATGCTGCAGTACTGTCTACAATAACCGCAAGGATTATCTTTTATCTTGATTTTAAAGAAGATATCTTGATTTTAAAGAAGTTCTTTAGCTATATTAAGTAGAAACATGCAAATTTAATTCTAACATCCAACTCCTCAAATCTGATACTCCAGTGTTACTGCCTGCCACAACCGCTAGGTTTAGCGATATGTAGATTTTGAAGTACTGCTTTAGACATTTGGTAGAAACATACCGATTTAATTATCATCATCATCATCATCATATCACCCGGAAGACGTTCACTGGTGAATATAGGCCTCCCCCAAAGATTGCCACAAGAACCGGCCCTGTGCCACCTGCATCCAGCGACCTTCACCAGGTCATGAGTCCACCTTGTGGGGGGCCTTCCCACGCTGTGCCTTCCGGTAAGTGACCGCCACTCGAGAATCTTATCGCCCCAAAGGCCATCGGTTCCACGCGCGAAGACCCCCGCCCACGTCGCCGCCCCGTCCGATCTCGCAGAGAGACTCTTATTAGCATAGGCCTCTCCATTGCCCTTTGGGTGACTTTGAGCCTTCTTATGAGTCCCATTGTAAGCGACCACGGTTTAGTACCGTATGTCATTACTGCGGCCCTCCGGCTGATAGACTCATAGGGTCACGGCTGATAGGTTGACAGCGTAAGTGATTTGCGTAGGGCGAGCCGTCGGGCCTGCGGCCCTACAGCTGATAGACTCACAGCGCGAGTGGTTTGCGTAGGGCAGGTCCTCGGGCCTGCGGCCCTCCAGCTAATAGAGTGACAGCGTGAGTGATTCGCGTAGGCCGAGCCGTCGGGCCTGCGGCCCGCCAGCTGATAGGGTGACAGCGTGAGTGAATCGCGTAGGGCGATCCGTCGGGCCTGCGGCCCTCCAGCTGGTAGAGTGATAGCGTGAGTGCATCGCGTAGCGTGAGCCATCGGCCCTGCGGCCCTCCAGCTGATAGACTCACAGCGCGAGTGGTTTGCGTAGGGCAGGTCCTCGGGCCTGCGGCCCTCCAGCTAATAGAGTGACAGCGTGAGTGATTCGCGTAGGCCGAGCCGTCGGGCCTGCGGCCCGCCAGCTGATAGGGTGACAGCGTGAGTGAATCGCGTAGGGCGATCCGTCGGGCCTGCGGCCCTCCAGCTGGTAGAGTGATAGCGTGAGTGCATCGCGTAGCGTGAGCCGTCGGCCCTGCGGCCCTCCAGCTGATAGATTGACAGCGTGAATGGTTCGCGTAGGGCAGGCCGTCAGGCCTGCGGCCCTCCAGCTGATAGAGTGACAACGTGAGTTGTTTTGCGTAGGGCGGGCTGTCGGGCCTGCGGCCCTCCAGCTGATAGAGTGACAGCGTAAGTGGATCGCGTAGGGAGACTCGTCCGGCCTGCGGCCCGCCAGCTGATAGAGTGACAGCGTGAGTGAATCGCGTAGGGCGAGCCGTCGGGCGTGCGGCTTTCCAGCTGGTAGAGTGACAGCGTGAGTGGATCGCGTAGCGCGAGCCGTCGGGCCTGCGGCCCTCCGGCTGATAGACTGACAGCGTGAGTGGATCGCGTAGGGCGAGCAGTCGGGCCTGCGGCCCTCCAGCTGATAGAATGACAGCGTGAGTGGGTCGCGTAGGGCGGGCCGTCGGGCCTGCGGCCCCTCGACTGATAGAGTGAAAGCGTATGTGGATCGCGTAGCGCGAGCCGTCGGGTCTACGGCCCTCCGGTTTATAAGCTGACAGCGTGAGTGGTTCGCGTAGGGTTGGCCGTCGGGCCTCCGGCCCTCCAGCCGATAGAGTGACAGCGTGAGTGGTTTGCGTAGGGCGGGCCGTCGGGCCTGCAGCCCTCCAGCTGATAGAGTGACAGCGTAAGTGGATCGCGTAGGGAGAGCCGTCGGGCCTGCGGCCCGCCAGCTGATAGAGTGACAGCGTGAGTGGTTATCGTAGGGCGGGCCGTCGGGCCTGCGGCCTTCCAGCTGGTAGAGTGATAGCGTGAGTGGTTTTCGTAGGGCGGGCCGTCGGGCCTGCGGCCCTCGAGCTGATAGAGTGACAGCGTGAGTGATTGGCCTAGGGCGAGCCGTCGGGCCTACGGCCCTCCAGCTGATAAAGTGGCAGCGTGAGTGGGTCGAGTAGGGCAAACCGTCGGGCCTGCGGATTCACGTCGTGCGTGCCATAGTGCCGTCGGGCCTATGGCCCTCCGGTTAATAGATTGCATGGATTGACCCTTATGACCCTCGGTTCGTGTCGGATTTTCCGTCAGACCTGCGGTCCTCCGGTTGGTCGACTGAGAGAATGAGTTAATATTTTATAGTCTCGAAATTCGACTTGTACAAGTAATGACATTACCTTGTACACATTGTGTACAAAATAAAAAATGTAAACTTTGATTTTCTCAATAAACCAAATTGATTGATATATTCCTTATTGTCAGATCTCTGTTATCTGAGGTACTTATTGTATGAATTACACGTCCATTTCAGATACTTCGGGCATTTAAGCTTACCTTAACCACGCCCAGCCTTTGGTTTTCATTTGTCGATCGAGATATTCAATAACATTTTTTTAGTGTCGGATTTCTAAAAATATCTATTCAGCAGGGATTCGCCTCCCATTACACATAAAATAATGTCCATTACGTTTACATAACTATGTGTCGTGATTCGTGATGAAAGCGCGAGTGTATAAACGCTAGGTACTTAGCATGCATAATTGTATTACATATTACAAACAACATCTTTGATCTAGAATAAGTAGGTATAGTATCGGAAATTAACTGAACAATTGCACTAAAAACTTGAAAATAAAATAAGTAAAAAAGTTTTAAGTTAAACGGTTTTTATTGCACCAAAAACTAGAAAATAAAAATTAGTTATAACTAACCGTAGATGCTACTTTCTGTAGAGGTTTATGCGATGGACAACACAAACGCGATTCTACCTATTCGTAATTCCCATACAATATGGATTCCACACAACTGCAGTTTACTACATTCGTAATTCTACACAGTCTATATTTTGACGCAATCGGAATTCATCCGATTCGCGATTCTACACAAAATGAGTTTAACGCAACTGCAGTTTACTCCTATTCGTAATTCTACACAGTCGATATTTTCACGCAATCGGGATTCTTCCTGTTCGTGATTCTGTACAGTATAGGTTCAACGCAACTGCAGTTTACTACATTCGAAATTCTACACAGTCGATATTTTAACACAATCTTTACTCTTCCTATTCGTTATTCTGTACAGTACGAGTTCAACGCAACCGCAGTTATTTTCCAACACTTATAGCGTTTTATCCTATGTAATAAAGTGCATCTGAACCTTTAACCTTCCTTGCCGATCCTGACAAAAGAATGGTTCTCAATATACAGGTTCTGAATTAACCCAATCAGATGTTCGGGTGTTCCCATCTCACGTAACACCATCCACAGCTTATCCCACTGCACACAGTCAAAGGCCTTAGTGTATCCTATGAAGCACAAGATTGATACGAATTAAAGACCTTTAATTATTACATAGGATATAACGCTATAAGTGTTGGAAAATAACTGCGGTTGCGTTGAACTCATACTGTACAGAATAACGAATAGGAAGAGTAAAGATTGTGTTAAAATATCGACTGTGTAGAATTTCGAATGTAGTAATCTGCAGTTGCGTTGAACCTATACTGTACAGAATCACGAACAGGAAGAATCCCGATTGCGTGAAAATATCGACTGTGTAGAATTACGAATGGAGTAAACTGCAGTTGCGTTAAACTCATTTTGTGTAGAATCGCGAATCGGATGAATTCCGATTGCGTCAAAATAAAGACTGTGTAGAATTACGAATGTAGTAAACTGCAGTTGTGTGGAATCCATATTGTATGGGAATTACGAATAGGTAGAATCGCGTTTGTGTTGTCTATCGCATAAACCTCTGTAGGGATTACTCACGTGAAACTATTATCACTGTAGACTTCCCAAGTCGGATGCTGAAAGCCACGTTTAGCCTCTATGTCAGTGGATTAAGCGTTAACTAATCGGAAACTTTTACCAAACTAAAATAAAAACGTGGGGCGTTATTATAAAGAAACATACAAGTTCAAAATATGTAATTGTAGTTTTAATTTTGCAATTATTCATCCATCTGTTCCATCACTTCTACAGCGGTAAATAGCTTTTATCAAGGCCAGAACAAAAGTTATCATACTATTGCTGTCTTGATTTATATGTGTGTTCTTAAATAACTATAGTGACTTAATCACAATTGCGTACGCCCCACGTTTTTATTTCAGTTTGGTAAAAGATTCCGATTAGGTAACGCTTAATCCACTGACATAGAGGCTAAACGTGGCTTTCAGCATCCGACTTGGGAAGTCTACAGTGATAATAGTTTCACGTGAGTAATCTACAGAAAGTAGCATCTACGGTTAGTTATAACTAATTTTTATTTTCTAGTTTTTGGTGCAATAAAAACCGTTTAACTTAAAACTTTTTTACTTATTTTATTCCCACACGTATTTGGAACTCACTGCCGAGTAAAACTTATAATCCAAATATCCAGAGGCATACCTACCGTTTGTCGTTATTGGGCAATAATCCAATTTGACCACCCTCCTTTAACTAAGATACAAAGACTTCATTCAATTTGAGAGAAAATTTTATTTTATTGTTTTATACGTTTAATGCAGATGACAAGGCAACAGCTGAAAAATTCAGGAAAAATGATGAAAAAATCCTGCATACCGAAAAACGACGTCACTGAAGGTAATTATTTAATTATTAAGTACAACTAAGCCTGTACCAATTATTCCAATAATGATTATCTTGCATCAATTTCTGATTTTAGAACAAGTTGGCTCAATAGAACAAGGGAAATTTATAGAAGAGAGAAATGTTATGTGCTATATTGCGTGCATTTACACCATGACCCAAGTAGTGAGTATTAATAATAGTAGCCTTTTTCTTATAGGTACATAAATACATTAGAAGGCCTTAACTATGCACATTTTTTTCGCAACTGTCCCTAATGATTGCCCACAGAAAATTATTATTTAATTTGACGTTTGTTTTTTTATTTGATGACAACATGAACCTTTTGTCTATAACTAATACATTTCACTTTTAGGGACACCAAATTAGCGTGAAAATAAAAAAAAAACCTTAATTTTAGTCAGCCTATATTTCAATAAAAAATAGTTTTGGTGTTAATTGTATAAACTATAAGCGATATTATACCTACGACAGAAACGCCAATAAAGTTAAAATTCCTAAATACATATTATATCGTACTTGTCGTGACGAACCTGACTGGGTATCAAAGCGGCACCATAAAAAGGACGTAGGCACGACTTTAGGCACGTACTATTGACCGCTCAGAAAAAAAATCCGCCTTTTTTACTGCCAAAAGTCGTTCTAGACAAAATTTAACTTGGAGACCCAATAAGTATGATGTTAAATTTTGTTTTCATTAAGGTTTTATTAACCATGTAATACGCCGGTTTAGAGGCAGAACCAACTATTTCGTTTAAAACATCTTCTAACAAATCATTTTCTATATCATCGGCATAAATCACCTGCAAAAATAACTTGAAGGAAAAACACTGAACTAAATATTAAGTTGGACGTATCAGATCTTGCGTAATTCTAAACGGAAATTAAGGTTGAATTCGGTCTTACCACAATTTTTTTTTGGATTTTCCAAACTTTTTATGTTAGCATTCTACTAAATTAATTTGGTTGATTACACCAGTTTTTTGTTGATTACACCAGTTGTTTGATATAGTGTACAATGTTCTTTGTTGATTTAGACCAGAACTCTGGTATCGACTTCAAACTTTTCAGTTTTGTAAATTTGATAGCAAGGATTTGTTACATACAGTGTGTGTCTTTGATAGCGACATTGCTTTTAAGTAACGATAGATTAAAGTGTTGTTAACCATTTTAGTAAAATAATATAACGATTGCCTTTATTATTTAAGAGTAATTAATTTTTATAAAAATCTCGAGCAGCAATGTAATGCAAACATTTATTTGACGTTTCTGAAAGGAAAAGCTAGTTTCGTTTTCATTTTAATTCGATCAAATCATTAAAGTAACTGCGAACTGTTGCCGACGTTAAATTATTTACTGAATTATTTAAATTAATTTATTATCCATTACTAGAAAATACTACAATTTAAAACATGCGAGATTTGGACTACACTAGCACAACAAATTTACATCAACAATTCTTTCTGTGTCTTACTGTCTTAGCCACCACATTTTGAATCGTATTATTCACTGAACTGATATCAAAAATCACTGCACATACATTATCACTTCTTAGAAATCACATTAACTAGTTCAATATTTTTTATTAAATTTTTTAGGAAAGTCTGTTGATCAACAAACTTGATGTTATCTTGACACTTCAACTCAATCAATGTGAAGTTTTCAATCGGTACATAAACAAAACGATTATCTGATTCCGCCTTCTTAGTTAACACAAAATTACCTAGCGCTTAATCGTCTCTGTCGCACTTATAAGAAAGAATGACAAAGACGGAAAACTAAAATACGCTACTGAGCGATAGCCATTGGCAACTTGGCTAGGCACCCTGGGCTGTTAAGTCCTTTTCTTATGAACAAGGGTCATGATTTTTGACGGACTTGTCATCGAAAAGTGTCACCGACATGTAGGATGTAAATAGGTAGGTAATTAATGTAATTAATTGTAATTGTCAGGATGTCACTAAGAGCGAGATTTCAATGAAATCATATGTCAATTGTTAGGTTTAATTTATTAGTTATTGTTATTACTGATACATTGCGTGCCGAATTAATTTGTATGATTTTTTTTTTTTAATACTTTAACTAAATATGCTAATTTCAGTTAATTAAGACTTGTACTTTCACCCCATAAAAGGAATGTCGTTATGAAATACACACACTGTATATAAAAGTTTCCTCGTAATATAGCCAACCTAAGTCACTTTGGTAATTTTTTTTATCAGTGTAGTTGGTTGTGCCTTTGACTCGGAGGTATGTAATTTTTTACAATCGACCCATTGCATGCACTTTCTTCACAAATCCAGCCTATATTTCAATAAAAAATAGTTTTGGTGTTAATTGTATAAACTATAAGCGATATTATACCTACGACAGAAACGCCAATAAAGTTAAAATTCCTAAATACATATTATATCGTACTTGTCGTGACGAACCTGACTGGGTATCAAAGCGGCACCATAAAAAGGACGTAGGCACGACTTTAGGCACGTACTATTGACCGCTCAGAAAAAAAATCCGCCTTTTTTACTGCCAAAAGTCGTTCTAGACAAAATTTAACTTGGAGACCCAATAAGTATGATGTTAAATTTTGTTTTCATTAAGGTTTTATTAACCATGTAATACGCCGGTTTAGAGGCAGAACCAACTATTTCGTTTAAAACATCTTCTAACAAATCATTTTCTATATCATCGGCATAAATCACCTGCAAAAATAACTTGAAGGAAAAACACTGAACTAAATATTAAGTTGGACGTATCAGATCTTGCGTAATTCTAAACGGAAATTAAGGTTGAATTCGGTCTTACCACAATTTTTTTTTTGGATTTTCCAAACTTTTTATGTTAGCATTCTACTAAATTAATTTGGTTGATTACACCAGTTTTTTGTTGATTACACCAGTTGTTTGATATAGTGTACAATGTTCTTTGTTGATTTAGACCAGAACTCTGGTATCGACTTCAAACTTTTCAGTTTTGTAAATTTGATAGCAAGGATTTGTTACATACAGTGTGTGTCTTTGATAGCGACATTGCTTTTAAGTAACGATAGATTAAAGTGTTGTTAACCATTTTAGTAAAATAATATAACGATTGCCTTTATTATTTAAGAGTAATTAATTTTTATAAAAATCTCGAGCAGCAATGTAATGCAAACATTTATTTGACGTTTCTGAAAGGAAAAGCTAGTTTCGTTTTCATTTTAATTCGATCAAATCATTAAAGTAACTGCGAACTGTTGCCGACGTTAAATTATTTACTGAATTATTTAAATTAATTTATTATCCATTACTAGAAAATACTACAATTTAAAACATGCGAGATTTGGACTACACTAGCACAACAAATTTACATCAACAATTCTTTCTGTGTCTTACTGTCTTAGCCACCACATTTTGAATCGTATTATTCACTGAACTGATATCAAAAATCACTGCACATACATTATCACTTCTTAGAAATCACATTAACTAGTTCAATATTTTTTATTAAATTTTTTAGGAAAGTCTGTTGATCAACAAACTTGATGTTATCTTGACACTTCAACTCAATCAATGTGAAGTTTTCAATCGGTACATAAACAAAACGATTATCTGATTCCGCCTTCTTAGTTAACACAAAATTACCTAGCGCTTAATCGTCTCTGTCGCACTTATAAGAAAGAATGACAAAGACGGAAAACTAAAATACGCTACTGAGCGATAGCCATTGGCAACTTGGCTAGGCACCCTGGGCTGTTAAGTCCTTTTCTTATGAACAAGGGTCATGATTTTTGACGGACTTGTCATCGAAAAGTGTCACCGACATGTAGGATGTAAATAGGTAGGTAATTAATGTAATTAATTGTAATTGTCAGGATGTCACTAAGAGCGAGATTTCAATGAAATCATATGTCAATTGTTAGGTTTAATTTATTAGTTATTGTTATTACTGATACATTGCGTGCCGAATTAATTTGTATGATTTTTTTTTTTTAATACTTTAACTAAATA
>JALPQI010008980.1:0-41239 GCA_025490895.1 Thaumatotibia leucotreta
GTCTACGCTATTTATAGGAGAGCTGGTACAGTCACCGAATTTTCTAAGCCCATACTCGCACTAAGACAAGTCAGTGGACCTGAACAGCGGGGGTAGCAGGGATTAGAGCTTATAATTCTGGATTTTTTTGTATGGGTCAAGAAAAAATCACCAATTATCATCGAACAAATCACGTGTAATTTTTTGTTTTTAAGCATTAGAGCTAGTAAAAAAATCCATAACTGTTTTTAAGACCACTTTTAAAATATAACCACATGTCAACCCTGAACGAATGTTATTAAAAAATAAAATATTACCAAATATCACCATGGGGGAGGGGAGTCTAAAATTGGCCAAAATCGTATGACGTGTTAATGAACAAACCCTAAGGCGTGGGTCTATTCAGACGAAAAGTTCAAAATTACCTGCTCTGGACAAATTGTTGTTAACAAATTGGCTGTATAGATTTAATGCATTGTTTTCTGTGCTAGTTTTTCTATCGTTTTCTGCATGCTTCTTCCGCATAAAAAAACTCCTTATTGTTAAGTTGGGGTTTGGGGTTCTAAGGGCCATTATGTCTAAACAACATCTTTATCTACATAGAATTTGAAATTTGACCATTTGGTTGAAGACGAAATCTATCTACAAAAAAAACATGTTCGGCTGCGTCCCAAGTTTTTTCTTAAATTTTAGGATTGGTCCATCACTCACTTTTTGTGTTTAGGCCTAACGATTTTGAATTTTCGCTTATCGTAAGGGCATTTTATACAATTATAATACCTTATAATTGGCTACAATGTGAGCCGATTTCATTGAAAACGACAAAATTGTCTGTAATTCTGTATATAATTTAGATCGATGAAGAAAAATAGAACAGTGTTAGATAGAAACAGAGGGGCGCCTAGCGGACCCGCGAGCTCGATCAAACTAGGGAGGGTATTGCGGAGGGCGATTGCCCTCCTATTCGGCTTTGTCCGGATTGTGAAGCGTGGTTATTGACTTCTGATCCGTGTCATTGTATAGTCTAATAATTAATGTAACACAACTTTCTATGATTAGAAGGAAAAATATTACAAACATATTTATTCATTCTTAATTTCTTAGGAATTAATATCATAATTGCATAAATGATAAAAGTTCTGTACACTTTGTATTAATTCTCATTGATTTAAGATGTTGGTATTGCCTATAGCTAGAAAATGAATCAACAACATCCGTTCGTTTCTCCAAAATCAGGTATTCTCATGGAATGAACGCTCAACGGTAAGTTCATTGCCTAAAAATTGCGAAGAATTCGCTGAGAGCGCTCCAGTCACACGGACGCACGAACGGTTAGCGGCACAAATATACACTGTACATTTTCGACTTTCTGTCATTACAATAAGGTGCAAATTATATTATGTACTTTAAAAGTACGATGATTATCTCTCTCAATGCTTAATGTCGAATAAGTCTACAAAAGTCCACATATTAATTTAATTTCGTTCAATTTTCAATGACCTCTCCTCACTAACACGTATGTCTCCTCCGAATTTATTAGCGAAAATCGTTTATCGTTATCAAATCAGCAAGCCTAGGTGTAGTATTAAATAAAGCAGTCGCGACGGGGCGATGAGCGATTAACAAATATCTGTGTGGCGGCGGGACGGGGTCGATGACCGGCTGGCTGCGGTGTGCCCGACGGCTCCGCCCGGGACCCGACCCTCTGGGGATGCTCCGAGGGGTCACCGACACCGCATGTACGCCGATATGTCAATACCCTGCGCTCCTAGCAGCCCCCGTCGTCAAAGAATCAGTTTGGCGAGCCATGGCAGCTGGCGGAGGCGGCGACCTTGCAGCGGCCGCGTCAAGGTCCCCGCGGCCGGCGACCCCGCGCCACGTCGCCGCGCCCGCGCGCTGACGCGCTTCCAAATTCATCTGCGTAGCGACACAGACCGACTATGATTTTTATAAATTGCAGCAGTTCGAAGAGCCCTTAGGTTAGACGTCGGGCGTCAGCTGTGTCGGCGCGGGCGACGACCGCGTCTCACCTGCGCCCGGCGACCGTCTGCGACTCACAGACGCTGCTCCATACATGCGCCGATCCCAAACTAGTTTGCGAACGGTTGAGTGGCGATTGCACCGATCAAGGGTCTTTTTCACAATATTTACGGATCATATTGATACAGGCCAACAAGTAGTACTATAAGTTCGATACGTGTTTTTACAACTCTTGTGTCTTTTACTGCGAATACTTTGGACTAGCCCACAGTGAACATAAAACGTTTATGTACAACAAGATCTTGTGCTGTTCTACTACCGCGCCGGAGTCGCATATAGAAGATTCGATTTTGATGTTAGTTCCTAAGTCTTAGACGTCAAAAAATTCAAGACAGTGCCAAAACAATCATCCAGCATGACGTTACGGTGTTATATTTAGTAAGTGTTTAAGCCTTACGTAAAGTATACGTGTGGTGTGTATTGCGTTGTTTATCGACCGCTACGGGTCATCGGTCGACTGATCAGGTAGAGCGGCCATTCCTACACAAAGGAAATTCACGGAATCCTTACACATATCACCTGTAGGCGTTATAGGCGTAGGCTGGCGCGTGGCGCTTTATTTAAGACATGATTGTCTCTTGAACACGACATTCATTGCATCTTAAACAGATTGTATCTACCTATTCAGAAGTCTAACAATCATCTATGTATTTGCTTTGTTGCATAAAGACCGTATTGTTATTTATAAATACAAGTTCAACCTGGTCTAACTCTTGAAATATGTATTATTTTGCGTTTCTATGTTCTGAGTGTGTGTGTCTGTGTGTGTGTGTGATGTGTCTGAGTATGTTGTGATATTTTTGAGTGTTATGTGATATATGGCTACTTTCCAAATTATTTCTTTTAGGGTCTTTATGATGCTTTCAATATTGCCTATCAAACGTATTTCGGACAAACCTATTCAGCTGAATGTAAGACTATTTCAGCGACTGCATGGTACTATTTTTAGAAACAATAAGGCAAGATGCTGCCCGAGTATATTATCTAAACGGTGTCTTCATGATTCCCCAATCAAGCATTCCCATATTAAATGTGGTGGATTTAATGTTTTACTTAAAATGGGATTTTTACACAACGATTTAGATGACCTTCACTTTCTTATGCGCATGAGAACAGTAAAACAGCTATAAGAATCAGCCACACGTAAAAGCCTTAATGAAACACCATGGGCTTGATCCATCGTTGGAACAGGTGGATATAAATGCTCCATGATTGTTATATTGGATGTCAAAGTCAGAATACACGTGAGCTACATACCATATTCTCTTTAAAGTATCCTTTCGCAAATTCAGGACATTTTTTTGTGAAATTTAAGTGCTATGAAAATACCTAAATGTTTGACATTACGAAGCACGTGAAAGCGTGTCTTTCATAGTACGATTTTTTTGAGTGTGATGTCGTCTTTTTCGCAAACCGTAAATTTTTTTGCAGTATTTGTCCAAAATATTTTTTATTACTCGGGAGGATTGGGTTGGTTGTGTTTAATCCAGATGTTTCACGTCGAGTTTCTAGGATGAAATGTGTACCTTATTAAAGCAGTAATTAGACACATGTATGTTTTTTATGTAAAAATGTAATATAAAAAAAATACGGCCAAGTAAAGTTGTATTTATAAATAACAATACAGTCCTTACACGGAGATGATTTCACGAGCGATATCGTATTAAAGTATATTTCTGTTCTTTACCTTCCTGAGATATGAGTAACATTGTGCCTTTAGTATACAGAAGTGAACTAATTCATTATACACAACCACATAAATGGCCTGAAGAACCTACGATGTCTGAGGTATATTTCAAAGGTATACGCAACGAAGACTTTTTTGAGTAGAACTGCGTAAGGGGGAAGATTACATGTATAATTATATATAGTTTCTTCAATTTTGTCTCTGATCCGAGTGTGGATGCTTGGATCACGTATTTCTGTTTACACATAGCGAAACAGCTCGCGCGATATTTTGTGTAAATATTCGAAAACGAAATAAAACGTTGGATTCATTCAGAATACAATTTTTATTGTTTGTGATTAATGTATTATTAGTACGCAATACACTGCACATACGTGAATATCGGGCGTTGATAACTTATTGCAAATAGTTGCGAAATATAGACAAGCATAATGCTGCGTCATTCTCCAAACATTTTCAAAACAAAATCAAATACTTGTCTTCTATATTCATGTACATATCTGTGTTTTCATCTTCAAATACTGACATGGTTAATCCGACGATGGTTCTCATTATGTAAAGTTTGACTAAATTCCTCCAAAACAGACAAAATATCTAGTAGAGATAAAATTGCTTTATTAGTAGATGTAGTGCGAAATATTTTTCCTTCATATTTTCATGGAAACGTCCGATTTCTATCTCAATTCGATACAATGACATTCAATGACAGCAATATGAATTCGGTCGTTTCTGCGAAAAACCGAAGGAAAAGAATTATACACCAAATGTTCCTTTTATACCATTATATCACGGTTGTCTGACGTCTCTGTTTTACCTTCACTACTTCACTTGAAAGAAGAGAATACTATTTGTGAATAGCAATATATTACCTCCTCCGGAATATTTCATAGACCACCACCACACCATCAAAAGTTTTGGTGTTTCTAGTGGTAAACTAATGGGGAAAATCTCAGCTAATAGTAACCAGGTGGGAATAAATTGAAGTTGGAATCTATTAGATGCGTGACTTTAAGTCATCTCTCACCGCTCGCCTACCTAGGGAGCCGCTAGCAAGATACATTCTTATAACTACTTTGACGGCAACATCTATATTCTGGCAAACCAGTTTTCGATTAGTAGAACAGAAAAAGTATATCCATGCCTTTTTATAGGGTGGCAATATTCGCCTAAGAACATGAACCAGTATGATTCTCTCTGACTACGCACAAAAGAGACAAATACATAAGGAAGCTATTTTTTTTTTGTTGGCAGGCAGTTCGCCGAGGCGTGCTGGTAGCCTGTCGCTGCGGGTCGGGGCGGCACGAGCGAGGGGTGCGGCGGCGGAGCGCGCGGACTCAACGCCGACAAGACGGACAGCGCGCGGCAGCCGGGGCCCGTGCTGCGAGCCTCGGGGAGGACGCCCGTCCCCCTGAACAGGCGCCGCTGGGTCCCGCCCTCCTCTCTTAGGGAACACGATGTGCCCGACGGAGATGCCAAGCACGACATCATATTCCGAAAGGTAGGCTTTTTTTCGCAAGGATTTGCGTCTAAGTTTCCGGCCTTCTTGATGAGATGCCCAATTCGACATCATATTCTGAAAGCTAGGCTCTTTCCTTGGTCCAACTAACTTTCCGGTCTTTATTTCTCGGGGAACAGGATGGACCCGACGAAGATGCAAAATACATCATATTCCATGTAGTTTTTCTCGTGACTTCGCCGACAGAATTGTACACAGTCATTCTCGAGAATTTAATTTTGAAAAATATTCTTATGCATTTTCCAGAGCGGTACTAATCTGGATGAGATGGTTTGAGTGCAACCTAATGACAAAGAAATACGTTTTCATGACAAATCTGTTTTGAACGAATTTGGAGCTCGTCATACTCACGAGGTTTCGATTTCGTAGAAATTCTATAAATGTAAACATACTCGTAGTATTTTCCGTGTTCCGATTGCCTTATAAATAGTCATGTGTTCCATGAAATGGTGCATATTGCGCATAATGAGGCGAAATTACAACTATAATGATTACAAAGGATTTCAGATATCATCTGATATGTTTTATGTTGTAAAACAATGCTTACATGATTTCTTAATTGTAATTCAGCTAATTTTTAAGAGTGAAATAGCTCAATGTTTACGTATTAAGTTGATGTTTTTATTATCATTCAATATCTCCACGCGGGGTCACCGCAATCGGTCACCGATAAGCCACGCCGGTTTTCGCGAATTGTTTGTAAACTTAAACAAAAATTGCTGTTTGGTTTCATCACGAATCACGCTATATTTTATCTCCGTCTTTATGACTAAGGCTAATACCGGGAAGTTATCCTCTTTTTAATATTATTTACTAAGTTATAGTTTGGTTGCAGGTCCGCGGTATCCTCAACAAGCTCACACCGGAAAAGTTCCAAAAGCTGAGCGATGACCTGCTCGGCCTGGAGCTCGACTCGGACAAGGTAACGTAACGCCCTTACTACAGTATGCTAACAAATTTCAATATTGTTTCCTTAAAATGGAAACTGAAAAAAAAAGACATAGCCAGTGTAACAAAATAGAATAACACGCCAACAAAGTAAGAACAATCGGCTTATTTTATAGCGGCTTTTAATGGCAATTCCTGTAATAGGGTGAGCTTGTATCGTGGGAACCAGAGAGTATCATTACGACGCCGTTTATCTTGGTAAATCCTTATTTTTCGAATCTGACCGGTGACGGCAATAAGAATAAACTTGTCACCACCCTAACTTTTCCCGCGGGTGTTGTAAGAATCGACTAAGGGATTGAAATGTCACTGACCATTCTTTGATAGAAGATTGATGATGGGCAGCAGCGTCAACATAGTGGACACATTACTGCGATCGCCCGATCCGCTTGCCCAGCAGCGTGGCGATTATGGGCATTTACCTCCTAATAAATAAAATAAATACTTGAGCCATCTTACACAAATCAACCTAGTCCCATGGTAAGCACAATTAAGGCTTGTGATGTGGGTACCAAGCGATGATATATTCGTCGGGTGACAAGCAAAACTCACTGTGTAACAAATACCTACTTGAAATAAAGCTCGTATCTCAGTTCTGATTCAATAATGATATAAGAGGTTGCTAAGAGTAGTGACAGTTGTTATAGTGAGTTTTTCTTGTCAGCCGACGATATAATAGATAGATAATTAAATACATAGACAGCCATGACCGAGGAACAAATATTTATGATAAATAAATACACAAATATTGCCCTCGCCGGGATTCGATCCCGAAACCTCCAACTTCATAGGCAGGGTCACTATCAACTTGGCTATGGAGGCTGACAATCGTCTATACGCATAGTTAATAGAATAGGCCTACGTCCAGCAGTCGACTGACCATTAGTAACAAAAGTGGAATTCTTTACCGGCACATGTGTTTCCGCATACCTATAAGTTGGGACCCTTTAAATGAAGCGTGAAGAAGCATCTAGCGGGCTAGCAAGGCGGTGGCAACTAACAGGTTACTGATTGTCTCCTGTTCGTTGCCGCCGCGATTTGGGCTCTACTTTTAACTTACGATCAGGTGGAATGGAGCCACTTTTTTGTGCCAACATAAAAAAAAAAATTCTCTTTAAGGTGCTGAAGGGCGTCATCCTGCTGATCTTCGAGAAGGCACTGGACGAGCCCAAGTACTCGTCCATGTACGCCCAGCTGTGCAAGCGGCTGTCCGAGGAGGCGCCCAACCTGGAGCCTCCCGGGCAGCCGTGCACCTTCCGTCTCCTGCTGCTGAACAAGTGCCGCGCCGAGTTCGAGAACCGCGCGCAGGCCTTCGCCGCCTTCGAGGAGCGCGCGCTCGCGCCCGAGGAGGAGGAGCGCCGGCATCTCGCCAAGTGCAAGATGCTGGGCAACATCAAGGTAATCCTGATATATCGACTCGATATATCGTCTCAAAACTCACTATGAAACAGGGATCGGAACCGGTTTTTTAGAACCTGGAGCCTCCCGGGCAGCCGTGCACCTTCCGCCTCCTGCTGCTGAACAAGTGCCGCGCAGAGTTCGAGAACCGCGCGCAGGCCTTTGCCGCCTTCGAGGAGCGTGCGCTCGCGCCCGAGGAGGAGGAGCGCCGGCATCTCGCCAAGTGCAAGATGCTGGGCAACATCAAGGTAATCCTGATATATCGACTCGATATATCGTCTCAAAACTCACTATGAAACAGGGATCGGAACCGGTTTTTTAGAACCTGGAGCCTCCCGGGCAGCCGTGCACCTTCCGCCTCCTGCTGCTGAACAAGTGCCGCGCAGAGTTCGAGAACCGCGCGCAGGCCTTCGCCGCCTTCGAGGAGCGCGCGCTCGCGCCCGAGGAGGAGGAGCGCCGGCATCTCGCCAAGTGCAAGATGCTGGGCAACATCAAGGTAACCCTGATATATCGACGGCTGACAAGCAAAACTCACTATGAAACAGGGATCGGAACCGGTTTTTTAGAGCCTGGAGCCTCCCGGGCAGCCGTGCACCTTCCGCCTGCTGCTGCTGAACAAGTGCCGCGCCGAGTTCGAGGAGCGTGCGCTCGCGCCCGAGGAGGAGGAGCGCCGGCATCTCGCCAAGTGCAAGATGCTGGGCAACATCAAGGTAACCCTGATATATCGACGGCTGACAAGCAAAACTCACTATGAACAGATCGGAACCGGTTTTTTAGAACCTGGAGCCTCCCGGGCAGCCGTGCACCTTCCGTCTCCTGCTGCTGAACAAGTGCCGCGCCGAGTTCGAGAACCGCGCGCAGGCCTTCGCCGCCTTCGAGGAGCGCGCGCTCGCGCCCGAGGAGGAGGAGCGACGGCATCTCGCCAAGTGCAAGATGCTGGGCAACATCAAGGTAACCCTGATATATCGACTCGATATATCGTCTCAAAACTCACTATGAAACAGGGATCGGAACCGGTTTTTTAGAACCTGGAGCCTCCCGGGCAGCCGTGCACCTTCCGTCTCCTGCTGCTGAACAAGTGCCGCGCCGAGTTCGAGGAGCGCGCGCTCGCGCCCGAGGAGGAGGAGCGCCGGCATCTCGCCAAGTGCAAGATGCTGGGCAACATCAAGGTAACCCTCATATATCGACGGCTGACAAGCAAAACTCACTATGAACAGATCGGAACCGGTTTTTTAGAACCTGGAGCCTCCCGGGCAGCCGTGCACCTTCCGCCTCCTGTTGCTGAACAAGTGCCGCGCAGAGTTCGAGAATCGCGCGCAGGCCTTTGCCGCCTTCGAGGAGCGCGCGCTCGCGCCCGAGGAGGAGGAGCGCCGGCATCTCGCCAAGTGCAAGATGCTGGGCAACATCAAGGTAATCCTGATATATCGTCTCAAAACTCACTATGAAACAGGAATCGGAACCGGTTTTTTAGAACCTGGAGCCTCCCGGGCAGCCGTGCACCTTCCGCCTCCTGCTGCTGAACAAGTGCCGCGCCGAGTTCGAGAACCGCGCGCAGGCCTTCGCCGCCTTCGAGGAGCGCGCGCTCGCGCCCGAGGAGGAGGAGCGCCGGCATCTCGCCAAGTGCAAGATGCTGGGCAACATCAAGGTAACCCTGCACTGAATTAGATTTTTATAGAAGAAACAAGTTCATTCATTTGTATGGCGGCCGAGCGTGTCAGATTTTGAACTGAAGTTGTTACTTGCCTATGATTTTAAATATGTCTCAAGCCCTTGAGTATTCATATTTTTTTGTGTTGTTGCAATTAATATTACTTAAGAAGGCATTATTAATGTTTTTGTTCACTTCAACTTACAAAATTTGACGCCCGAAAGCTGCAAGCTCCGATTACTTAAAGACGTAGATTTCACTGAGTTCATTTAACACGCTAAGTATATACGTTTGCTTGATCTATGGTATATATGACATCTGTGTAGTGTAACCCTGATATATCGACGGCTGACAAGCAAAACTCACTATGAAATGAAAACTGTCACTAGTCTTAGCTACGTCGTATGAGTTATGAGCTTTATTTCAAGTAGGTATTTGTTACTTAGTTACTTATTGTTGTCAACCAACGATATTTGAATCCGAAACGCACTAACTTTGGGATAAAAACTGACCCACTTTAGAAGTATCAAATATCTAATAATCACCAAATTCAAAATTTAAAAACAATGTCATCTACCGATTCCTCTCGGCTCTAAGATCTCATCATCATCAGACTCCGACTTGGAACCAACTGGACCTTCTTGGTTTGCTTTGAAGTCGGTTAGAAAAATAATTATTGTAATCGGTCGGCGTGATATTGAGTTATTCGTCCATTTGTCGTGCACATACTTAATGCAAATTTAAGACACTTCAGTTACTTGATTGACATTGACCTGTTATGTAAATGAATTGTTTCTCAAACAGAAAAGAAGATAAGTTCTTATTCAGTGTTGTCGAAGTTTTCCGTGAAACCAGCATTTACAAACCATACGAAAAAGATCGATTGACCCAATTAAAAGAACCAGCTTGAACTTTATTATTTTTCCAGTTCATCGGCGAGCTGGGCAAACTGGAGATCCTAGCAGAATCCATCCTCCACCGCTGCATCCAGAACCTTCTAGCGCGGCGCGCGGCCGCCGACCACCACGAAGACCTGGAGTGTCTCGCCCAGCTGGTCCGCACCTGCGGCCGAGTGCTGGACTCCGAGCGCGGCCGGGGGCTCATGGACCAATACTTCGCGCGCATCGAGACGCTGAGCCATTCGCGCGAGCTGCAGGTGCGTTGCATTGCCGGCGTCTTTTTATCGATACTATAAGCTTCGAGTTTCACCGCTGCATCCAGAACCTTCTAGCGCGGCGCGCGGCCGCCGACCACCACGAAGACCTGGAGTGTCTCGCTCAGCTGGTCCGCACCTGCGGCCGCGTGCTCGACTCCGAGCGCGGCCGGGGGCTCATGGACCAATACTTCGCGCGCATCGAGACGCTGAGCCACTCGCGCGAGCTGCAGGTGCGTTCCAGCATTGCCGGCGACTTTATCGATACCATAAGCTACGAGTTTACTGCTGTTACCTCGGTGCCGCTTGATTCAACTAATTGTTTAAAATATCATATGACCACCACGAGGACCTGGAGTGTCTCGCCCAGCTGGTCCGCACCTGCGGCCGCGTGCTGGACTCCGAGCGCGGCCGGGGGCTCATGGACCAATACTTCGCGCGCATCGAGACGCTGAGCCACTCGCGCGAGCTGCAGGTGCGTTACAGCATTGCCGGTGTCTTTTTATCGATGCTATACGCTACGAGTTTCACCGCTGCATCCAGAACCTTCTAGCGCGGCGCGCGGCCGCCGACCACCACGAGGACCTGGAGTGTCTCGCCCAGCTGGTCCGCACCTGCGGCCGCGTGCTGGACTCCGAGCGCGGCCGGGGGCTCATGGACCAATACTTCGCGCGCATCGAGACGCTGAGCCATTCGCGCGAGCTGCAGGTGCGTTCCAGCAATGCCGGCGTCTTTTTATCGATACTATACGCTACGAGTTTCACCGCTGCATCCAGAACCTTCTAGCGCGGCGCGCCGCCGCCGACCACCATGAAGACCTGGAGTGTCTCGCCCAGCTGGTCCGCACCTGCGGCCGCGTGCTCGACTCCGAGCGCGGCCGGGGGCTCATGGACCAATACTTCGCGCGCATCGAGACGCTGAGCCACTCGCGCGAGCTGCAGGTGCGTTCTAGCATTGCCGGCGACTTTATCGATACTATAAGCTTCGAGTTTCACCGCTGCATCCAGAACCTTCTAGCGCGGCGCGCGGCCGCCGACCACCACGAAGACCTGGAGTGTCTCGCCCAGCTGGTCCGCACTTGCGGCCGCGTGCTCGACTCCGAGCGCGGCCGGGGGCTCATGGACCAATACTTCGCGCGCATCGAGACGCTGAGCCACTCGCGCGAGCTGCAGGTGCGTTTCAGCATTGCCGGCGTCTTTTTATCTACCATAAGTTAAGAGTTTCACCGCTGTTACCTCGGTGTCGCCTGATTCAACTAATTGATCAATTCATCTATATAATTTTTCTCAAACTTGCTACGGAATGTTGATGTTACTTACTTTAAATTAAGCCCGGAAATACTACATATGTATCCGGTGTCATATGCTAAGATGATATGTAAAGAGATTTCATGTATTTATTTCACACCTAGGACTGCAAACAAACTGTCTTTTGTTTTGAAACGTCAAATTGTGACACTAGGTCTTGATATTCAGCCACAGAAAAAAAAAAAAACCTAAGAACTAATGTCTATACCAACAGGTAAAAGGATACCTCAAACAGATTAAAAAAAAGTTAGGCGCGAATGTTTTTTTTAAATGTTGTACGATACTGTACTATTGGTTTATTTACAAATCAAATAGTATGGTTCGGCGAAATCAGTTCGATTTATTTCATGGCAAGTTTGAGAAAAGCACTATACAAATCTCGGCGAGAAACAGGGTTACAGGCCGCGTATCCCTATCTGGCCTCAGTTCCTTCAGCCAGATATATCTACTTGGCCTGTAACCCTTCGTTTCCCGTCCTCTATAGTAATGTACTATTATTTCAGACAATTATCCGTATAGACCGTCCATAGTATGTTAAATGTAATATATGCTACAACACAGAATACTTACAAAACTAGATTATTATTACAACTAGCATGTGAGGAAGTCCAGTGCCTCAATATGCCACTGTCCCACCTGCTTCCTATGACAGACAGGAGGCTGTTTCGGCTGTCGCGCACTCTGCGGAGCGCCGCGGCGCAGCGCTTGCGAAGCGTCGCGTGGAAACCGTCCACGGCCGCGTCCGCAAACATCCCGGATGCGCTACAGTATCGCGGCAGCCGCAACAGCACTCTTAACGCGAATTTATCTATATAATTTTTCTTGCAATGTTCCTGCAGCCGCGCATCCGCTTCATGCTGCGCGACGTGGTGGAGCTGCGACGCGGCGGCTGGGTGCCGCGAGCGGCGACCAGCCACGAGGGCCCCGTGCCCATACAGCAGCTGCGGCAGGACGCCAGCCCGCCGCGCCGGCCCGAGCGCGAGCCGCCGCGCGACTCGCTGTTCCGCGGCGGCCTGCGCTCGCGCCCGCTCGACGACGTGCTCGCCGGCCTGCAGCTCCAGCCCGGTATGTTCTGTGACGAGCGCCCCGGCCCATACAGCAGCTGCGGCAGGACGCCAGCCCGCCGCGCCGGCCCGAGCGCGAGCCGCCGCGCGACTCGCTGTTCCGCGGCGGCCTGCGCTCGCGCCCGCTCGACGACGTGCTCGCCGGCCTGCAGCTCCAGCCCGGTATGTTGTGTGACGAGCGCCCCGGCCCATACAGCAGCTGCGGCAGGACGCCAGCCCGCCGCGCCGGCCCGAGCGCGAGCCGCCGCGCGACTCGCTGTTCCGCGGCGGCCTGCGCTCGCGCCCGCTCGACGACGTGCTCGCCGGCCTGCAGCTCCAGCCCGGTATGTTCTGTGACGAGCGCCCCGGCCCATACAGCAGCTGCGGCAGGACGCCAGCCCGCCGCGCCGGCCCGAGCGCGAGCCGCCGCGCGACTCGCTGTTCCGCGGCGGCCTGCGCTCGCGCCCGCTCGACGACGTGCTCGCCGGCCTGCAGCTCCAGCCCGGTATGTTCTGTGACGAGCGCCCCGGCCCATACAGCAGCTGCGGCAGGACGCCAGCCCGCCGCGCCGGCCCGAGCGCGAGCCGCCGCGCGACTCGCTGTTCCGCGGCGGCCTGCGCTCGCGCCCGCTCGACGACGTGCTCGCCGGCCTGCAGCTCCAGCCCGGTATGTTCTGTGACGAGCGCCCCGGCCCATACAGCAGCTGCGGCAGGACGCCAGCCCGCCGCGCCGGCCCGAGCGCGAGCCGCCGCGCGACTCGCTGTTCCGCGGCGGCCTGCGCTCGCGCCCGCTCGACGACGTGCTCGCCGGCCTGCAGCTCCAGCCCGGTATGTTTTGTAAAGGTGGCGACTGACTAGTAACATTTTGGTGTAATGTAACGTGATACAACACGAGCATTACAACAGTCAGTGCAGCGAGCCGAGCCGCTCGCCGCGAGTACCGCGTGCTCAACTCGGCTGTCGGTTTTTACGCGAATCCCTTTGATTGTTACATTACAAGTCAGTACAGGTTCGCTGGTAGCCGCGAGAGCATTTCTACCGTCATTTTGTTTGTGAACTGGATTTTAATAAAAAACTAAATATGGAATGAGATAGAGAGAAAGTTTTATCATTTATTGACAAATACAGAGAACGAAATACTGTGAGATCCCACGAATAAAGATCATTTTAATAAATTAAAAAAAAAACGATGCGTGCTCACAGTATTTCGTTCTCTGTATTTGTTTATTATCTGACGAAATGCAAATTACAGTTGATGAGGCCAAGATATCCAATATCGTTTCATCTTTTTCTTCTTGTTTTTCATATAACAATAACTTACTTAGTAAAATAAGTGAAGCACACGCGACCTTCATATCTGCAATTTTTAAATGGACGGAGCACAAATGAACAGAGCGCTCACGATGAGCGTTCACCGCATAGCTGTAATGTAACTGTAATGCAACATGCTCTCTTTGAACGATACATTACAAGCAAACGTTACAAGTCAGTCGCCACCTTAACGAGCGCCCCGGCCCATACAGCAGCTACGGCAGGACGCCAGCCCGCCGCGCCGGCCCGAGCTGCGGTATGATCTGTATTGTAATTAAGGGCTCATGTATAAATCATGCGAGGTTTATTCGGCTACTTTTTGACCCCCCCTCCCCCTGGTGATGTTTGGTGAGTTTCTTGGCTATCAATCAATCGCGAGTACGTATTTAAGCTCGATAGTTTTTCATCCCGCTCCATATTTTTTCTTAGTTGTCCTTATACCCCTCCCGTACCGTGATCTTTCGTGATTTTTTCTTGGACCCCCTCCCCCCTTATAGGACTTCGCGTGATTTATGCACCACACTTCCAGTACTATCAGTAGATTACTATGAAATTTAACGAACGATTTAGGGCTCTCACCACGTCTATCGAGTACGCTGCGGCGGACTTTCGAAAGACGTGGCACCGTACCGCAAACTTTACGCACGCTCGCGGGCCCCGCTTTGTATTAAAATCTGCCACTCTCGCTTGCGCCTGTTAGCGCCACACAATTTCTTGTTACACAAGCGTCCGTCAGTGGGTAAACCACGTCAGCTAGCGGAGGCTCTTACAGTACCGGCCAATAATATATCACATTCGTGACTTTTTGTATGAGCGTGTATAGAGTAAGCGGCACATGTTCGCATGTAGATAGCATATTATTTTGGTACTTTTGCACAGTTTAATGATGAATACTGCAATTAAGTATTGTGAATTGCAATTGGAGACACAGCATATTGCTAAAATAGCTGTAGTAAAAAAAAGAATTTTACTAAGAAATCCATGCCTTACGCAAAATCTCTTTATGAAAAAATCACTACATGATGACCAGTTTTTTCATCGCTAGTGTAAAGGCCTATGCCTAGACTATCTATAGTCGTGAGGTGGAAAGTGTGAAAAACACTTACAAAAAAATAAATCTACTGAAAAAAACCTGTATGTGATATATTATTGGCCGGTACTGTACATAAAATCTTTCTAATGAATCCAGATTGTTTAGGCTTAACAATTTGGATTAATTAGCAAAATTTTGTATACATCTGTTCATGACAACACTGTCAATGATGTAATAAAATGACCGTAATATTTATTACCTTAGCCGGCGCCCTGGTGCCGCCGCCGGACAAACTGTTCGGCAACGGGTTCCCGGCGCGCGACGGCTTCCGGCAACGTTCCGCGCCGTCCGCTCCGCAGGGATACTACCACCACGGCCGTCAGCACTACAAGCAGGGCCGAGACCAGCAGGGCAACGGCAAGGTGAGACCCCGTTCAATCCGTTCATATATGTATACTTTAGCCGGCGCCCTGGTGCCGCCGGACAAACTGCTCGGCAACGGGTTCCCGGCGCGCGACGGCTTCCGGCAACGTTCCGCGCCGTCCGCGCCGCAGGGATACTACCACCACGGCCGTCAGCACTACAAGCAGGGCCGGGACCAGCAGGGCAACGGCAAGGTAAGACCCCGTTCAATCCGTTCATGTATACTTTAGCCGGCGCCCTGGTGCCGCCGGACAAACTGTTCGGCAACGGGTTCCCGGCGCGCGACGGCTTCCGGCAACGTTCCGCGCCGTCCGCGCCGCAGGGATACTACCACCACGGCCGCCAGCACTACAAGCAGGGCCGGGACCAGCAGGGCAACGGCAAGGTAAGACCCCGTTCAATCTGTTCATATGTGTATACTTTAGCCGGCGCCCTGGTGCCGCCGGACAAACTGTTCGGCAACGGGTTCCCGGCGCGCGACGGCTTCCGGCAACGTTCCGCGCCGTCCGCGCCGCAGGGATACTACCACCACGGCCGTCAGCACTACAAGCAGGGCCGGGACCAGCAGGGCAACGGCAAGGTAAGACCCCGTTCAATCCGTTCATATATGTGGGTGAATCAACTTTTTTCTGTCTGTTATTACCATGGCTACGGTCGCCTGAGTCACGCTGGTTTTATGCATAATTATGTTACTTAAACTATGCAAACATGCATTTTTCTTGAGTTAATAATCCCTTTGATGAGCCATCTACAAACATGGACTATATGCATGTTTACATAAATTAAGTAGCATAATTTTACATAACACCAGCGTGACTCAGGCGACCGTAACCATGGAAATAACAAACAGAAAAAAGTTGATTCACCCATGTATACTTTACGAAATTAAACACTTCATGTCCAAAATAAAGTTCTATAATCTAAGTTTTCACAAATAAGTCAGGATATTTGTTGAAAGACACAATAGATACGAATTACCAAACGCAAAAATTTATTAAGCTATTTAACTTTCGTGTTAGTGTGGAAAGCAGTTCGCAAAAACGCACCGGGTGTTACCTTGTTTGGAGTGACATCCACCTGGTATTACGATACTGCAAAAAATGAAGTTTCTAATAGTGTGGAGATTAATGAAAGCACCACCGAACCGTGCTTTATAGACACGAGTTACGAATTTCGTTTTCACCCGTGTATCGTATTAAGTTTTTCAGTACATATGGCCCTCCGAAGATTTCAACCTGGTCTGAAATGAACAAATTTTATGTCAGGTCCAAAACTTCGGAGGACCATCTGTACTGAAAAACTTCGTACAAGTTAAATGTTTAATTCGTGTTTAAATTTATCGCCACTCGTTTCCAACTTCATTTTTTTCGCACATGATTGTAGTGTACTGGTTCGGTGATTCCTCCACTAGCACTAGCTTTTTACTGTCCTTGGGTTGACACCACCAACTTCCGCACCGGATCCCACCCGAGGTAGCTACGCCATCATCAGCCCAGATAATGTTTTTTTTTTATGTTGGCACAACAAAGTGGCTCCACTCCACCTGATCGTAAGTGAAAAGTAGAGCCCAAATCGCGGCGGCAACGAACAGGAGACAATCAGTAACCTGTTAGTTGCCACGTATGTATGTGATTTGATTCTATTAGTGTTCTTGCGTCCACAGCAAGAAGCTCCGCGGCTGCACAAGGCGCGGCTGGCAGCGGGCGGCGCGCTAGAGGACGTACAGATGCGGCCCGCCGCCTACAGCCTCATGTTCACCGCGTCCGCCAACCGCCTGCCCAAGCAGCCCGCGCCGCCGCCGCTGCTGCTGCCGCCCGCGCCGCAGAGTGAGTACTCCACGTGTACTATCTAGAGGACGGGCAGATGCGGCCCGCCGCCTACAGCCTCATGTTCACCGCGTCCGCCAACCGCCTGCCCAAGCAGCCCGCGCCGCCGCCGCTGCTGCTGCCGCCCGCGCCGCAGAGTGAGTACTCCACGTGTACTATCTAGAGGACGGGCAGATGCGGCCCGCCGCCTACAGCCTCATGTTCACCGCGTCCGCCAACCGCCTGCCCAAGCAGCCCGCGCCGCCGCCGCTGCTGCTGCCGCCCGCGCCGCAGAGTGAGTACTCCACGTGTACTATCTAGAGGACGGGCAGATGCGGCCCGCCGCCTACAGCCTCATGTTCACCGCGTCCGCCAACCGCCTGCCCAAGCAGCCCGCGCCGCCGCCGCTGCTGCTGCCGCCCGCGCCGCAGAGTGAGTACTCCACGTGTACTATCTAGAGGACGGGCAGATGCGGCCCGCCGCCTACAGCCTCATGTTCACCGCGTCCGCCAACCGCCTGCCCAAGCAGCCCGCGCCGCCGCCGCTGCTGCTGCCGCCCGCGCCGCAGAGTGAGTACTCCACGTGTACTATCTAGAGGACGGGCAGATGCGGCCCGCCGCCTACAGCCTCATGTTCACCGCGTCCGCCAACCGCCTGCCCAAGCAGCCCGCGCCGCCGCCGCTGCTGCTGCCGCCCGCGCCGCAGAGTGAGTACTCCACGTGTACTATCTAGAGGACGGGCAGATGCGGCCCGCCGCCTACAGCCTCATGTTCACCGCGTCCGCCAACCGCCTGCCCAAGCAGCCCGCGCCGCCGCCGCTGCTGCTGCCGCCCGCGCCGCAGAGTGAGTACTCCACGTGTACTATCTAGAGGACGGGCAGATGCGGCCCGCCGCCTACAGCCTCATGTTCACCGCGTCCGCCAACCGCCTGCCCAAGCAGCCCGCGCCGCCGCCGCTGCTGCTGCCGCCCGCGCCGCAGAGTGAGTACTCCACGTGTACTATCTAGAGGACGGGCAGATGCGGCCCGCCGCCTACAGCCTCATGTTCACCGCGTCCGCCAACCGCCTGCCCAAGCAGCCCGCGCCGCCGCCGCTGCTGCTGCCGCCCGCGCCGCAGAGTGAGTACTCCACGTGTACTATCTAGAGGACGGGCAGATGCGGCCCGCCGCCTACAGCCTCATGTTCACCGCGTCCGCCAACCGCCTGCCCAAGCAGCCCGCGCCGCCGCCGCTGCTGCTGCCGCCCGCGCCGCAGAGTGAGTACTCCACGTGTACTATCTAGAGGACGGGCAGATGCGGCCCGCCGCCTACAGCCTCATGTTCACCGCGTCCGCCAACCGCCTGCCCAAGCAGCCCGCGCCGCCGCCGCTGCTGCTGCCGCCCGCGCCGCAGAGTGAGTACTCCACGTGTACTATCTAGAGGACGGGCAGATGCGGCCCGCCGCCTACAGCCTCATGTTCACCGCGTGACTTACCATAACATTTGACGAGTTGGACACATTAAAATATTATTTTTCTAACTAGTGCGCAAAAACGAACTTTGCGCACACTTCGCGCGCTGTAATTTCTCTTTTTGACGCTCTTTTTTTAACTCTGGTAATTGTCGCCCTCGTTTCACTCCGGCTCCAACTTTCACCCTCGCCGAGAAAAAGTTTTCCCGCACTAGTTAGGAAATGTATGCACTATTTCATTCAACGTTGAAATTTTTTTTAACATTAGTTATTCGTAGTTTTATCGTATTCGCTTAGTTAAAACTTCACTAAATCGTAACGAATCCTTTATTTATATAATTTTTTTGTGGCGTGTTTTTATACTTTCTAATAAATCAAAACGTTACGTGCAACCAATCAAAACTACATTAGTAAACGATATTTACATAATGCATATTTATTGACAGAGACACTCGCGGGCACTACGCTGATCAAAGAGCCGGCCATCACTATCAAGCCAGCTCCAGATAAAAAGGACAAACCCAAGAAGGACAAGGTAAGGCAATCTGATGCTATGAGTGTATTAACAATTGTTACCTATAATTTTAATATCATAGAAAATAAACTTTACTTACGGCCTGTTTCAATCTCCGGATAAATATATCCGTCTGTAAATTTTATTTAGTAAGAATTTCACAGCTCATATTAATATATTGGGTCTTTGTTGGGTTGTTGTATATATTGTGTAAGATGTCCCAAGATATTTATTTATTTATTATTTATTTATTTGTAAAATATTTCTCACAGTAACAGATCAGAACTTATAACATATTTGCTAACCTTTTGATGGCCAGTAGCGGCTATGTAAATAGCATCGTGGACGTGTACTTATCTAGATTTTTTTAATGTTGTATATTCGTTTCGTTATTTGGTCTGCAATAATAGTACATTACTGCAGACGCCAGGAAACTACACTTAGCAGGCTGCGTAGTCATTTCGAATAGAGATAAAAAGCCTGCTATGTTTGGTTTCCGGGCGAAGCAAGTATAGCGGTTTTATCAAACTTGCAATGAAATGAAAAATCGGAAGTCAGTTTCACACTATACAAACAAATAAGTCAAAGAGTGAAACGAATCTATAACATTAAAAAAACAACATAACCTCAAGTTTTAACGGTTTGAGGCGATAATTATTTATGAAATGTCATAACATATCAAGTTCAGTCATTGAACAAGCGACATGGTATTTTCTCAAACATGCAATGAAATATTGTTGTTATGTTCCTTATAATAGGCTGCGAAGTATGACGTTTCAGGTGCGACTTGGACAAGAGGTCGTTAATGGAATTTAATACAAACTTGATGGCCTAGGCCGGCAAAGAGCTCTTTTTTAATTCCATTCCACATAAGTTTGTGGCACAGGCATCATGTCATTCTGCCATTATGCAATGCAATGCATATAAAAAAACTTTAATATATTTGTTGTTTATTTCATTGCATGTTTGATTAAAGCACTATACATACCTCGACCGGAAAAATGTCTTCGACCGGCAACCCCTTTCGTCTCGGCCTCTATAGTAATGTACTATTTCTGGTCTAATTTGATGTACGTAATGTCAACAGTCATTGCAAGCTTGAGAAATACATCTCATCAACAACATACATCATCAATATATTCTTTGTCAGGGTCTGAACAAAGAAGAAGCGTGCCGCCTGCTGATCGAGGCAGCGACGGCGGCCGCGGCCGGCGCCGGCGAGGCGGGCGAGGCGGGCGCCGGCGACGACGCCGCGCTACAACAACACGTGCAGAAGATCCGCGACGCCGCGCTGCCCGACAAGCTGCTGCGGCGCGCCATCCAGGCGCTGCTCGAGCACACGCTCGCGCACGAGGTAGGGAGCTGACTCTGTAGCTACGAACAAATAAAACAGAAGAAGCGCGCCGCCTGCTGATCGAGGCAGCGACGACGGCCGCGGCCGGCGCCGGCGAGGCGGGCGCCGGCGACGACGCCGCGCTGCAGCAACACGTGCAGAAGATCCGCGACGCCGCGCTGCCCGACAAGCTGCTGCGGCGCGCCATCCAGGCGCTGCTCGAGCACACGCTCGCGCACGAGGTACGGACCTGACTGTAGCACGTGCAGAAGATCCGCGACGCCGCGCTGCCCGACAAGCTGCTGCGGCGCGCCATCCAGGCGCTGCTCGAGCACACGCTCGCGCACGAGGTACGGACCTGACTGTAGCACGTGCAGAAGATCCGCGACGCCGCGCTGCCCGACAAGCTGCTGCGGCGCGCCATCCAGGCGCTGCTCGAGCACACGCTCGCGCACGAGGTACGGACCTGACTGTAGCACGTGCAGAAGATCCGCGACGCCGCGCTGCCCGACAAGCTGCTGCGGCGCGCCATCCAGGCGCTGCTCGAGCACACGCTCGCGCACGAGGTACGGACCTGACTGTAGCACGTGCAGAAGATCCGCGACGCCGCGCTGCCCGACAAGCTGCTGCGGCGCGCCATCCAGGCGCTGCTCGAGCACACGCTCGCGCACGAGGTACGGACCTGACTGTAGCACGTGCAGAAGATCCGCGACGCCGCGCTGCCCGACAAGCTGCTGCGGCGCGCCATCCAGGCGCTGCTCGAGCACACGCTCGCGCACGAGGTACGGACCTGACTGTAGCACGTGCAGAAGATCCGCGACGCCGCGCTGCCCGACAAGCTGCTGCGGCGCGCCATCCAGGCGCTGCTCGAGCACACGCTCGCGCACGAGGTACGGACCTGACTGTAGCACGTGCAGCAGATCCGCGACGCCGCGCTGCCCGACAAGCTGCTGCGGCGCGCCATCCAGGCGCTGCTCGAGCACACGCTCGCGCACGAGGTACGGACCTGACTCTGTAGCTACGAACAAATAAAACAGAAGAAGCGCGCCGCCTGCTGGTCGAGGCAGCGACGACGCCGCGCTGCAGCAACACGTACAGAAGATCCGCGACGCCGCGCTGCCCGACAAGCTGCTGCGGCGCGCCATCCAGGCGCTGCTCGAGCACACGCTCGCGCACGAGGTACGGACCTGACTGTAACACGTACAGAAGATCCGCGACGCCGCGCTGCCCGACAAGCTGCTGCGGCGCGCCATCCAGGCGCTGCTCGAGCACACGCTCGCGCACGAGGTAGGGAGCTGACTCTGTAGCTACGAACAAATAAAACAAAGAAGAAGCGTGCCGCCTGCTGATCGAGGCAGCGACGGCGGCCGCGGCCGGCGCCGGCGAGGCGGGCGAGGCGGGCGCCGGCGACGACGCCGCGCTACAACAACACGTGCAGAAGATCCGCGACGCCGCGCTGCCCGACAAGCTGCTGCGGCGCGCCATCCAGGCGCTGCTCGAGCACACGCTCGCGCACGAGGTACGGACCTGACTGTAGCACGTGCAGAAGATCCGCGACGCCGCGCTGCCCGACAAGCTGCTGCGGCGCGCCATCCAGGCGCTGCTCGAGCACACGCTCGCGCACGAGGTACGGACCTGACTGTAGCACGTGCAGAAGATCCGCGACGCCGCGCTGCCCGACAAGCTGCTGCGGCGCGCCATCCAGGCGCTGCTCGAGCACACGCTCGCGCACGAGGTACGGACCTGACTGTAGCACGTGCAGAAGATCCGCGACGCCGCGCTGCCCGACAAGCTGCTGCGGCGCGCCATCCAGGCGCTGCTCGAGCACACGCTCGCGCACGAGGTACGGACCTGACTGTAGCACGTGCAGAAGATCCGCGACGCCGCGCTGCCCGACAAGCTGCTGCGGCGCGCCATCCAGGCGCTGCTCGAGCACACGCTCGCGCACGAGGTACGGACCTGACTCTGTAGAGATGGTTCCCGGTTCATTCCCAAACGTACTATACCTGGATGCTTAGCCAAGTTGCCAATCGCTAGCGCTTAGTAGCGTATCGTAGTTTTCCCTCTCTGTCACTCTTTCATATTAGTTCGACAAAGACAGTTAGCTGCCTTTCGTTTACGATTGACGATTAAGCGCTAGCGATTGCCAACTTGGCTAAACACCCTGAAGCTACCATTTGGGGACATTCGCTGTATAGTTTTGGGAAAGGTACCAGTAGCGGCGCATCATTAGTTTACTAGTAACGAGTACGAGGCGAGTTTAGTTTTTGTGTAGTTTGTCGTACAGCGGTCCTAGGAGATATGTTGGACGTTTCTATGGAGAATTGTGCTTCCGGTTTTTTAAAATACCTATATACGGAAGCCCTGCTCTTAATGAAACAGACTCCTAAAGTCAGTTTAAACAAATATTCAGCCTCTAATACCTAGACCTTTCCCGTGCTTCGACGTTAATGTGCTATCAACGTCTATTATTCAGCAGATTTACTATATTCTGAGTGCGTTACCTATCTTTCATTGCATATTATTTTATTTTGTTACCATCATATCATAAGGTGCGTGGGCATGATTCGTGGAAAAACCCGATTTTATAGCGGGCGGAAGCGGTTATTGAATATCGATCATTCTATATTATCAAACCACGATTAGAATGGGATTCGAAAGTACTGTTGACACAACAGTGTATAAGTCTATCTAGGTTATGTTCATAGTTATATTCATATATTTATACTTTAAATGCAAAAACTTACAGATAATAGATTAATTAATCAGTAATCACTCACTACATCTATAAACAACTCTTTTCTTGGTAAATCTTGTGTAATTTTTTGTGTCAACAGTACTCTCAAATCCCTTTCGGATTCCGGTTTGATAATACACGTCGTCTGTCCACAGGCGGAATCGGAAGAGGCGTGGGCTTCGCTATGCTCGGCTACCGTGGCGCTGATCCGCGGCGTGAAGCGCGCCGGCGTGGGCGAGGCGCTGCGGGCGCTGCCGGCCGGGCCGCGGCTGCCGGCGCTACTGGCGCAGGCCGTGCGCCACAAGCTGCTGCCGCTGGCCGAGCTGGGCGCCTGGGGCGAGGCCGCCGCCTACCCGCTGCTGCTGGACGTGCTGCAGCGGCTGCAGGTAACGTGGGCGAGGCGCTGCGGGCGCGGCCGGCCGGGCCGCGGCTGCCGGCGCTACTGGCGCAGGCCGTGCGCCACAAGCTGCTGCCGCTGGCCGAGCTGGGCGCCTGGGGCGAGGCCGGCGCCTACCCGCTGCTGCTGGACGTGCTGCAGCGGCTGCAGGTAACGTGGGCGAGGCGCTGCGGGCGCTGCCGGCCGGGCCGCGGCTGCCGGCGCTACTGGCGCAGGCCGTGCGCCACAAGCTGCTGCCGCTGGCCGAGCTGGGCGCCTGGGGCGAGGCCGGCGCCTACCCGCTGCTGCTGGACGTGCTGCAGCGGCTGCAGGTAACGTGGGCGAGGCGCTGCGGGCGCTGCCGGCCGGGCCGCGGCTGCCGGCGCTACTGGCGCAGGCCGTGCGCCACAAGCTGCTGCCGCTGGCCGAGCTGGGCGCCTGGGGCGAGGCCGGCGCCTACCCGCTGCTGCTGGACGTGCTGCAGCGGCTGCAGGTAACCACCGGTCACTATATCAAACCTCCTTCTTTCAATTAGCTTTTTCCCTTCCCATCATTATCAGCCAATTGACGTCCACTGCTGGACATAGGCCTCCCCCAGAGTTCCACAAAGATCGGTCGTGAGTTGTCCGCATCCATTGGACACCCGCAACCTTTACCAGGTCGTCGCTCCATCTTGTGGGGATTCCCACGCTGCGCCGTCCAGTGCGTGGTCGCCACTCGCGTGGTTGCTCCTCCGGGCAATATGGCCAGCCCACTGCCATTTCAACCTGGCGATTCTTCGGGCTATGTCAGTCACTTTCGTTTCCCTTCCCAAGTGTTATGAAAAACGTGTGAAACGTTTGTTCAAATTAAACGTCATTACCGTCACGAATCTAATGACAAAGTTAACCATTCCAGGAGCTGGTCGGTTCGACGGGCGCCGCGGAGCTATACGCGGAGAGCAAACTCAACCTGTGCGCGTACGTAGCCGCCGGCGTCGGCTGCGGCGAGGACGCGCCCGGCGTGCTGGCGGCGCTGGAGGCGCGCGGCCTGGCGCACCTCGTGCCCGCGCTGCGCGTGCAGGCCCAGCTCGCGCGCCAGCTGCAGGCCGAGCCCGCGCCCGCGCAGCTCTACCGCTGGATCAAGGGCAACGTGGAGCCGGCAGTGCGCCAGGTATGTGTCCGCCGCCACCTCGTGCCCGCGCTGCGCGTGCAGGCCCAGCTCGCGCGCCAGCTGCAGGCCGAGCCCGCGCCCGCGCAGCTCTACCGCTGGATCAAGGGCAACGTGGAGCCGGCAGTGCGCCAGGTATGTGTCCGCCGCCACCTCGTGCCCGCGCTGCGCGTGCAGGCCCAGCTCGCGCGCCAGCTGCAGGCCGAGCCCGCGCCCGCGCAGCTCTACCGCTGGATCAAGGGCAACGTGGAGCCGGCAGTGCGCCAGGTATGTGTCCGCCGCCACCTCGTGCCCGCGCTGCGCGTGCAGGCCCAGCTCGCGCGCCAGCTGCAGGCCGAGCCCGCGCCCGCGCAGCTCTACCGCTGGATCAAGGGCAACGTGGAGCCGGCAGTGCGCCAGGTATGTGTCCGCCGCCACCTCGTGCCCGCGCTGCGCGTGCAGGCCCAGCTCGCGCGCCAGCTGCAGGCCGAGCCCGCGCCCGCGCAGCTCTACCGCTGGATCAAGGGCAACGTGGAGCCGGCAGTGCGCCAGGTATGTGTCCGCCGCCACCTCGTGCCCGCGCTGCGCGTGCAGGCCCAGCTCGCGCGCCAGCTGCAGGCCGAGCCCGCGCCCGCGCAGCTCTACCGCTGGATCAAGGGCAACGTGGAGCCGGCAGTGCGCCAGGTATGTGTCCGCCGCCACCTCGTGCCCGCGCTGCGCGTGCAGGCCCAGCTCGCGCGCCAGCTGCAGGCCGAGCCCGCGCCCGCGCAGCTCTACCGCTGGATCAAGGGCAACGTGGAGCCGGCAGTGCGCCAGGTATGTGTCCGCCGCCACCTCGTGCCCGCGCTGCGCGTGCAGGCCCAGCTCGCGCGCCAGCTGCAGGCCGAGCCCGCGCCCGCGCAGCTCTACCGCTGGATCAAGGGCAACGTGGAGCCGGCAGTGCGCCAGGTATGTGTCCGCCGCCACCTCGTGCCCGCGCTGCGCGTGCAGGCCCAGCTCGCGCGCCAGCTGCAGGCCGAGCCCGCGCCCGCGCAGCTCTACCGCTGGATCAAGGGCAACGTGGAGCCGGCAGTGCGCCAGGTATGTGTCCGCCGCCACCTCGTGCCCGCGCTGCGCGTGCAGGCCCAGCTCGCGCGCCAGCTGCAGGCCGAGCCCGCGCCCGCGCAGCTCTACCGCTGGATCAAGGGCAACGTGGAGCCGGCAGTGCGCCAGGTATGTGTCCGCCGCCACCTCGTGCCCGCGCTGCGCGTGCAGGCCCAGCTCGCGCGCCAGCTGCAGGCCGAGCCCGCGCCCGCGCAGCTCTACCGCTGGATCAAGGGCAACGTGGAGCCGGCAGTGCGCCAGGTATGTGTCCGCCGCCACCTCGTGCCCGCGCTGCGCGTGCAGGCCCAGCTCGCGCGCCAGCTGCAGGCCGAGCCCGCGCCCGCGCAGCTCTACCGCTGGATCAAGGGCAACGTGGAGCCGGCAGTGCGCCAGGTATGTGTCCGCCGCCACCTCGTGCCCGCGCTGCGCGTGCAGGCCCAGCTCGCGCGCCAGCTGCAGGCCGAGCCCGCGCCCGCGCAGCTCTACCGCTGGATCAAGGGCAACGTGGAGCCGGCAGTGCGCCAGGTATGTGTCCGCCGCCACCTCGTGCCCGCGCTGCGCGTGCAGGCCCAGCTCGCGCGCCAGCTGCAGGCCGAGCCCGCGCCCGCGCAGCTCTACCGCTGGATCAAGGGCAACGTGGAGCCGGCAGTGCGCCAGGTATGTGTCCGCCGCCACCTCGTGCCCGCGCTGCGCGTGCAGGCCCAGCTCGCGCGCCAGCTGCAGGCCGAGCCCGCGCCCGCGCAGCTCTACCGCTGGATCAAGGGCAACGTGGAGCCGGCAGTGCGCCAGGTATGTGTATATGTGGCCGGCTGCGTGCGCAAGCGCATACATTTCTCATTAGATAAGATAAGATAAGATAAGATAAATTTTTATTTCATAAAATCTTATGCTAGTTGTACATATAAAGTGGTAATAAAATTAATATACTATAGTCGCATATAACTACCTTAATCTAATTTTACAAATTAACGTAGATCCTGTAATACATGACTGAATTATTTAGTACCATTATTCACATAATCTTTTAATCCAAAAATACGTAGTGATCTATACCTAAACTAAGTAAATATTTACTTGTGACTTAGGTATACTATGTTTAGTAGGTCAAACATTCGCAGCGGAATGCTTACAACATCATTTTTTTTTCACAACAAACAATAAAACGTAGATAAAAAGGTCAATGTAAAATATTCCATTTATGATAAAAACAGCTAGTGACATGACTTATAAAATATATTCTATTAAACTATACGTAACTTAAAGTGATAGTAGTGTATTGCTATTAACTATACTTATGTAGTAAAGTTTAATACTATTTTTATCAATAAAACTATAATAACTATAACACATAAAACAAAAATCTATGCATAACTAAAGATAAAATTTTAATCTAGTATAAGTAAGTAAACTGTAAGGTATCTAGTAACCACTATGAAACTACTTCTAATAATCTTTCTGTGTCCTCGTACGCTTTCCCAGTGAGCCAAGATTTAATTACTTTTAGGCATATTTTACTGGGCATCGGATGGATGTTTAATAAAAGATTGACTTTATTGTAAAGGAATGTACCGAGGAAACAGAAAAATCTATGCGAGTTTGCGGAGCAGAATGAATCCTTGGTGCAGACAATGTCCGCACGCCTTTTGCTTATTAAAAGCTGAGGGTCATAGCTGACCAGTGAGTGTTTTTTTATAACAGTGTGCAGAATGAATAGCTGGCGGACACTGAGAACGTCGCACTCAGTTAGCAGCTGAGTCGTTGGGTACCGTATAGGACAAAAATTTGCGACTTTTAGAACTGCCCTCTGAGCTCTTTCTAAATCGATAGTTACCGTTTTATTTGCTCCACCCCAAGATGTAATACAATATACCAGTAGTGATTGGCAAAGTGCATAGTAAACTGATTTAATAAGAGTCCGACTTGCCGCATGTCTGAGGTTTTTAAATACGTAAATTAATTTTCTAACTCTAGCCGTCAGAGATTGAATATGCGCTTTGAAATTGAGGTGTTGGTCAATTATAACTCCCAGGTACTTAATATTTTTAGCACTAGCGAGTTTTGAGCAATTGTTAGTACAGCGATTATTAACAGACGTGCCGGTTATGGGGCAGTTATGAGCTATTATGGCGTGAATATCTTCTGTCGGTTGGGTAGCGGCATTTAAAGAAAAAGTAATATATTTCGTTTTGTCGGCATTTAACGTAAGTGCGTTGGCCTTCAGCCAGCGGCTAACTAGGTTGAAGCCTGATTGTGCATTATTGAAGACGTCATTCCATGAGTCACCATTAAAAAGCAGAGCTGTGTCATCTGCGTAGGATATGAGTCTACCTTTAGGGATGGCAAGGGTACACAAGTCGTTAATATAAGTAAGAAAAAGGGTAGGAGCCAGGATACTGCCCTGAGGGACGCCGTAAGTAATGGAAAGTTCGTCGCTTAAAATATTCTCAATTGATACTCGCTGTTTTCGGTCTGAGAGATAGTCCTTAAAAATTCTGAGAGCATGACCTCTAATTCCTAGATACTCTAACTTTTCAATTAAGGTCTGTATTTTCACTGTATCAAAAGCTTTCGCGAGGTCTAGGAATATGGCTACGCACTTTTTTTGGGAGTCGATTTGTCTAATAACATAATCTGTAAGGTCGTGTACTGCGTCACTTGTAGATAATCCTGATCTAAAGCCGTATTGCGAAGATGCTAGTAGTTTGTATTTGTCTAGGAATTTAACCAGTCTTTTAGAGATAATCTTTTCTAATATTTTTGATAATGACGGTAATACTGAAATAGGGCGATAGTTGTTAATACAACTATTGTCTCCACCCTTGTGAATAGGTTTGATAAGAGCTATTTTAAGAACTTTGGGAAATACTCCAGTGGCAAAGCAATAGTTAAAGAGGTGGGTAAGTGGAGGGGTCAAATATTTTCTGTATGTTTTTATGAACGAGCAAGGGATTTTGTCAATACCCGTAGCGCAGTCATTTCTTAATGTCATTATGGTGTTGTCGATTTCGTTTTCGTCTGTATCATATAAAACAAATGAGTTAAAACTTGTATCTCGGAAAGAGGTCATATTGTGCGAGATAGGCAATGACGTGTTACTATTTGCTTTTTCTGCAAGATTTTTTCCTACATTGGCAAAAAAGCTATTTGCTGAGTTGACCGTTTGCCGAGCACTTGCAATATCGGCTATGAGCGATTTAGCAGTGGGTTTTGTATTACTCATGCAAGTTATGTTTTTGATGACTTTCCATAATTTATTTTTGTCTTGACCTGCTTTAATGATTTCCGATTTCTCATATTGGCGTTTTAATTTTTTCAACAAGTTATTACAATAATTACGATAGCGTTGATATGTGATTTTAAGGATGTCATCATTGGAGTTTTTTAACAGTTTTTTATGCATTCTGTCACGATTTTTAATGCAGCGCAACAATCCAGGGGTAATCCAAGGCTTAATTATTTTCATTTTACATGGCACAGTTATGGTCACGGTGTTATTCTCTATAATCCGAGTTAATGATGTGACTAAGTATTCCATGGCTTGGTTGGCATTTGTTGTGTTATAAATAGGCGTCATATCGAGATTATCTAAATCATGAGTAACTGCTCCACTGTCTAGCTTAGTCTTAATAAAGGTGTTATATGACTTTGAATAGTTGCGAGGTAAACAAAGTAGCAGAGAACTGTGGTCGGTTAAACTACTATTCAGCACTAAAGTTTTTATAGCGAGCTTTGACTTGGCAATAGCATGATCAAGACAATTTTTTTCCCTCGTAGGGTGGAGGTGGGTAGGGAGATATCCAAGGAATGCCAATTGGGTGAGGTATTCAAAATAATTTCGGTCTTGTGAGCCACTTTTGATATCAATATTCAGGTCTCCCATAACAAGGACATTCTTATATGTAGATAACTGTGTTAGGACTTCACTTAGGGAGTTTAAAAAGTTATTTATGTTTTTATAGGAGGGGGAACGGTAAATGCCTACGATCGCAGTATCAGTGCCTATTTTAGTTATTAAGCAGTTTGCGTCTAAAAATATATCGGGTTCTTCCACGCTTATATAATTAATATTTTCTTTAACATAGAATACGACCCCATCATTCTGCAACATGTTTGTTTTTTCACTCACATAAGAATTGTAGCCGCTTATTTGAGGGATCGTTTGGGCAGTGGACAACCAACACTCGGTCAAAACAATTATATCTACCTCAGAATTTATTAAGCTCAGCAAAGCTAAAAGACCGTTGAAATTACAATTTAAGCTTCTTACATTTTGTACAAATATTTTTAAATTTGGGGCAAATTTATTCAGAATATCAGAACATTTATCTGGGTCACACACTAACGATTCATACTCACACGAGGCGTCAATGTCATCAAGCAAATCGGTGGTTGAGTTACCCATTAAAGTTGATGATAAGTGCGACAAGCGATGGTAGGAGGCGGCGCTCTAGGCGCCCTCATAGTCAATGGAACTTAAATATCTGGTCTGCGCATTTTTCTTTGCTGGGCACTGCTCATCTCCGGTTTTGTGATTCGACGGTTTCTTGAAGCGCTGGCAGGTAGCACATTTAGGAGGCTCTGTCAGCTTAGTACACTCCTTAATGCTATGCCCCTGCGATCCACAATGACCACATGTTGGCTCTGTATCCCTGCAGAATTTAGCTGAATGGCCAAACTGATGACACAAATAACACCTCGTTAAAAGGGTAAAGTCTCGGACAGGGCAGGAGGACCAATTTATGTAAGCTCGTTGTTGATGCACCAGCATTCTCCTGATTTCAGCTGAGCATTCTATAACGTAATTGCAGGTAGATAGGTCCTTTTTGCCGGATTTATGACTAAGTCTGACTGAGTTCATAAAGAGGTCTCTAGGGAATTCAGGTTGCAGGTCTAGAATATTCTGTTCAAATATACAATCGAACACATCTTTTTCGGGCAAACTCGTTGGGATTCCCATTACAATTATTTTAGGTCTCCTTTTGGCCGCGTCTTCAAGTTTGAGTCCTGATTGTTGGAGGTGCTCGGATTTTTTGAGCTTCTCAAGGTCATCCTTTCTATCCGTGCTAATTATGACACCTCCATTTTTTGTCTTCCTCATTCCGCGAACATGTAGTTTAAGGGCTTCGGGCTTAATTAGGTTTTGGACGAGTTTTTTTGTGTCCTCACTTGTCTTGTCCTTATCGGCCGGATAAATTGCGATGCTGCTGGTTTTCGACGGTATCACCGATGAATTTTTTCCCGTTCTGACCATGTCGGCAAACGATTGTTTCGGGTCTTTCTCTCTTGGTAGAACTTGCAGAGACTGCTTGAGTTCCTGAAGTTGGGTGCTAAACTCTTTTTGCTGTTTAAAAGCTTGCACTTGTGAATGATAAATCAAAAGATTCGATTTAGCCGATTGATATTGCACGGCCAGTTGAGAAACTCCACCCATAACGCTCTTACTGAGGCTGCTAATTCTCAGTTTTTGATCTGAATTTAATTTTCCCTCACTGGAAATAGTGCAGATTTCTGTAAGGCGCATTTCTATTTGAGTTAACCAACCACTGATTTCTGAAGTTGTGACCGTTTCCGGCACATCCGAGGGCGCGGGGGTAGCGGGAGTCCTAGTGGGAGTTTCCATGGCACGCGGTATTCTTTCCGGAGGAGGAGATCGTAAGGTCCGGGAACTTTTATTAAAGGCGTCCTCACCAGACATTGCAAAGTTGTAAATTTGCAGCCATTACCGTACGTAAACACACGCGACACTCACAGTTTGTATAAAGTGCTGACACTAATTTGACACGGTTAATATATTATTGATGTTATAACATAAATAAATTCAAAGATTGCGCTTGACACAACCACCTACGACGGCAGATGCTCAATCAATCAGCATTGTACTGCTTATGTAAGCGACCAACCTACACTACATTGAATACTGATCGAGTTTCGTTCTACTGTTATATTGCAACAAACCGTTCCTATTTTGCATATTTAGCTATATCTTGTTACAAAGAGTTTGGGTTCAGACGACACACGAATCTCCCGAAAATAAAAACCAAAAAGACTACGCACAAATGCTATGTATTTTGTGAAGAACTGATTGAATAGTGTGTCGTGAGTCGTGATATTCAAATTCTACCGCTTTTTCATTGATTAATGATTATGAAGTGAAGCCTAAAAGCGTTGGTATAAGGGTCAGCTACACAATCGCATACCTTAGTTCATCACGATACGCAGAATTCTGAGTAAAAGCATTCCGATTACTTGTTAACAGGCAATGTATTTGATTAGACCCCGGTCCCAACAACTGCGTACATTTTGAAAGTTTTCTATCCAAGCATAGAAGATGCTGTCGAGGCTCTGTTGCTGGGAAACACTGTCCGCCCGCCCTGTCTGTAAGTCGTTGCATCTGATGACCACTGAACAGCTGAAAGTTTTCACAGAAGATGTATTTCTGTCGTCGCGGGTACCAGGGACAGAATGGAAATAGTATTTTGAGAGGCTCCCATGAGGCGCAATTCTCTTGTTAGTTTTTGCAATTAGTTTTTAGTTAGAAATTTAAAGATTGAACTATATTTTGTCACAAAATTGAACTATATCTATATAGTATAAGTGGCTTTTAAACAATGAATTAGACTGAAGTTACTAGTGATGTGATAAAAATTTACAAACTTTGAACTATACACGGTGGAATTTAATCGGTGAACAGGAACCTATTTTTCTAATTCAGTAATCGATGGCGGTCACGTTTATGTAGTACTTAAGTGGAACCAAGTTTTTTTTTTAGCATAATTTTTTTTTATGTTGAAATTAAAATTTATTGTCACCCTACTAATGGTTTAGTCTGAAAAGTTTAATACCTCTTTTCATAATATCAGCCATAGAAACTTAAAACATAAATGAGCAATAACCACTCACATGCTTTAATTTTTGCGATAGACTCTATTCCTATGTAAAATAAGAGCGATGCATGGCTGATAGTTTGAAAAGAGGTATTAAACTTTTCAGACTAAACCATTAGTAGGGTGACAATAAATATTAATCAAAGTTTAATTTCAACATAAAAATATGTTATGCTAAAAAAAAACTTGGTTCCACTTAAGTACTACATAAACGTGACCGCCATCGATTACTGAATTAGAAAAATGGGTTCCTGTTCATCGATTAAATTCCACCGTGTATAATACTGGACACTGTGACATAGGCTCATCAGCTGAATAGCTGCTCGCCTATAAATTAAATAATAATATATATTCGGTATTCCAGAACGCGGCATTCGTGTCGACGCTGGTGGCGCTGATCGCGGGCCACGTGACGGCGGCGGCGAGCTGCGAGGCGGCGGCCGACAAGGCGGCGCTGGAGCGCGAGAAGGCATTAGCCGAGGCCTACGCTCCCCTGCTCACCGCACTACTGCAGGGCCGCGCCGACCTGCAGCTGGCCGCCGTGTACGCCGTGCAGCTGCACGCGCACCACCACCGCTACCCCAAGGGTCAGTATTGTGTAGGCACATGTGTCCCCACTCCTGCGGTAGTGTCAGTACAGAAGGCATTAGCCGAGGCCTACGCTCCGCTGCTCACCGCACTACTGCAGGGCCGCGCCGACCTGCAGCTGGCCGCCGTGTACGCCGTGCAGCTGCACGCGCACCACCACCGCTACCCCAAGGGTCAGTATTGTGTCGGCACATGTGTCCCCACTCCTGCGGTAGTGTCAGTACAGAAGGCGCTCGCCGAGGCCTACGCTCCGCTGCTCACCGCACTACTGCAGGGCCGCGCCGACCTGCAGCTGGCCGCCGTGTACGCCGTGCAGCTGCACGCGCACCACCACCGCTACCCCAAGGGTCAGTATTGTGTAGCCACATGTGTCCCCTAGCGGAAGACCTAAGAGCTAGACTGACCCGACACTACACAGAAGACATCCCGGACATCAGCCTGTGCGAGATTAGAATGGCTCTTGAACAGCTCAAAAATAACAAGGCGCCTGGGGAGGACGGAATTACAGCTGAGCTTCTGAAGGCGGGTGGTAAACCGGTCCAGTATCCTCTAAAACTTTCCTCAAACAAAACAAATGCTGTATTCTATTACCTACTTCTGGGTAGGCCGTTGTATACTGTCCTGAAGATTGCCACAATAGCCGCCGCATCCACTTCACCGGTTCATCATTCCACCGCGTGGGAGTCTGATGACGTAACATATAGGTTTTCGGCGTTGAACTTGCGGTGCCGATATATCATTCATTGGAGTTCGAAAGATTAACTGCTATCATTACAATTTTTTTTGTTCTTTGAAATAAATTCTCAAGTAATTCATCCTGTTCATATATTTCCTGTTGTAGTTTTACCCTGGTATAAGTTAAGGTCTTCAAAGCAATATGGACCCTACACGCACGTCCGTAATATTCAAATTCAGTTTTGACACTTTGGTGACTATTTAATCGTAATATTGTTATAATTTCATATCCATTTATTATTTTAATAATTTCTCTTTAAATCTCCCGGTCCTCTTTTTACTGTTATTTTTTCCTGTACCGCTGCAGCAATGAAATTAACTTTTTATCATATTACACATTTTGAAAGTACGAGGTGTGATTTTAAAATAGAACATTTAATAAATGATTGTATGGAGAATCGAGTTTGCATTATATTTGACCATTGATTTAGAATATATAAGTGGATCCCCAAACAGCTCAAAAAAATGGCCCCAAAAAATGGGCTGCAGAAGTAAATATTGCGGTCCTTTTGCTCCGCTATTCAGTTCTGACAGTTGACATTCGGTCACCTTATGGTATAGCATCATTATTCCTTAAACATAAAAAGTTTCTACTATTTTGCGGTGTTGTTCGCAAATTTGACACTTATTGCTCACTTCACAAAGTTTTTTATTCTTTGAGTTTTTTTTATTATAGTTTATTGTATGTGAGGGTTATTAGCTTCAACTGAAACATGATAGAAATGACTTTTAGTGCCACTTTTCTTGTTTTTTTTTTGTTGGCTCTGTGCGTCCATTTATTATTTAATGTCATTGTATTTGACTAATAAATGTGTATGACATTTATTTATATGACGTATGTCGGCAGGCATGCTACTGCGCTGGTTCATGTACCTGTACAACCTGGAGGTTTGCGAGGAGGACGCGTTCCTGCGCTGGCGCGAAGACGTCACGGACGCCTACCCCGGCAAAGGAGAGGCGCTCTTCCAGGTCAGTGCCCATTTCATTACTACCCATAACAATACAGGGTGGAACGGAACGACGGCCTTTACCGCTACCGACCGACTCTACCAACCATTACGATGAACTTTCAGTATGGGACCAACATCGAAAACGTACATGGAAAATTGACGTTTCCATACTATTGAGCTCTAACTAATCAGTCACTTTGTATGAGGTGTTAATTTTTTTAAAGATATTTCGATGTTGGTACTAAGTATACTGAAAATTCATCGTAATGGTTGGTAGACTCGATCGGTAGCGGGAAAGATCGTCGTTCCGTTCCACCCTGTATAAGTATAAGCCTTAAGGCTTGCTCCAATTTTTTATTTACGGTTATTGTGAATATGTAATATCTGGGTCATTACCAGACTTAGGTGTTTTCGGTGGACATACCTAAAGTTAAGGAATTCCTGTACTCATTTTGGAATAAAACAATTGACGGTACAACTAGGTTCCCCAGTCTATAGCCCTATGCAATCTAATCGTAACATAGATTTATAAAAGCTGTTAACTTTTGATCACCGAGTGGACTACTTTTGTTTTTCCGGCTGATAATAACCCTATGTATATACGATAATATGGGATCATTGGGATATCATGCATTAAATCAATACAAAAGTCGGATTTACGGACTAAGTTTTAATATTACTGTAGTCAAACACTCCTAACAAATCTGTAGCAAATCATGATATCGCTGACCAGCGGTACGTCTGCTATGTTAAAAAAAATAAGAATATTAATATTTTGACGGGCAAATATTGCGATTATGTCCATGAATGCCATAACTTTTTTTTTAAAGTAAATGTGTAGAATCAATTTTATTCTGGAAGTTAATAAACCTATTCTTAAACTTAAAGTTCTTATAATATTCTTTACTATTTTGCTTAAAAAATATATGAGGATTTTTTGTCGAAAATAGCAAATTGTTTACTTATTAAATTATATATTTTCATACAATTTAACGCAATGCATCAACCCTATTGAGCTGAACTAAATCTATTTACTTTATTGTTATTTATATCAAACAGATGAAAGTGATTACAAAAAGGTTAAATGACACGGTAGTTAGAATTAGTATTGGATGGTAATTTCATTTGATTGAATTTATTTGCGTGGCCCTAGTGAAACAGGGTACAACTATCCGAGGCTTGTAAGTAAAGGGCGTAAGATAATATGCACTTGGCATAGGAGATACACCGTTATCCAAAATGGCTGTTTTAATTATCTTGCATTGGTATCGATTCCGGTCGAATTCGGATCAACATTGAGTGATCTGTTTTGCGTGACAATTGCTAGCCAGGCTTCTCATTCAGTGTGGACCAGACGATTCAATTTTGGTTATAAATAATTACATACTATATACAATACAACATTTACCATTGCTCATCCAAAAAAGGTTGAACTTTAAAACTAAAGGCACCAGTACTCATATTTTTGGTCGATTTTACGGTTTGTAATGAATTTAGCAAGCAAACTTAACCATCTTAAGATAATAAAATAAGATCTGTAATAGTTCTGTTACAGATTAACGATAAATGTTGCTCTTCCAAGCATAGCTCGAATAATAATCACAAGTTACCGTTACATTTCAACAATTTCCACTCTAATTTATTCTATAAAATGTTACCTAAATCTATGACAGTTTGAAAAAGCAGTCTCGTAAAGCGCTGTAATGGGTGTGTGGTCCGCAGGTGAACACGTGGCTGACGTGGCTGCAGCAGCAGGAGTCGGAGGACGAGGAGGCGGAGGACTAGCCGCCTCGGCCCGCCGGACCCGCACCGCTTCTGTTTCGCGCTCATCTCATTATATGAATATGATTAAGCCAAATAGTTAAAATACCTACGTTCGTTACCTTTAACGCTCGACTCTCCGAGTCAGGCGTTAAATAGGTCAATTTTTAGGTTGTACGACGTAAAGGAATATTAGTATCTCGAGATAATTTTTTGTAGGCCTTTTACTCAATTTTGATACTTTTTACAAATGTATACAATGTATAGTGTTCGTCTGGACGTATGGCTGCACCCGTCTGCGCTCTCGCGAGCCCTCCTAGTTCACATTGTAACATATGATATGTATCTATCTATGCGTATATATGTATAACTATCTATGTATATATATATGACACCTTAAATCATTTTTTTTAACATCATGAATGTTTATTTCAATACTAAATGGACTTAGTGGTAAACTGTAAGAATGCTTAAATTTCATTGTATTATCAAATTTTAGGATTTTATAACTAGTAGCTAAATAAATAAAAATGAAAAAAAAAAAAAAAACAAAAAAAGTAAATGTTCAGTTTCCTCGAGCGTAAGAAATGTATGTTGCGTGAGTTGTAATAAAGTCGAGAATCGAGATGCGAGTTTCAGTAACATTGGTCAATATGTATTCATGGTGAGAAATAAACTTCAGTGTAATTTATTACAAAAACTAAACAGTTTTTTCTTTCATGCCTACCTCATGTAATATCTCCTTTCCCTCTTAAAAAGATGTTCCCAACGAACGTAGCCGATCTAGACAATCCGTTGACTAGCTTAGACTATGCAACTGTTAGAGCTTGGTTGTTACTGGCGTGATCACGTTTATTGTTACGAAGAAATGTGCATGATTTGGCGTAATTTCAATTAGTTTTGTCTTGCTGACGTGATGTCCAGATCATTCCCGAGTGAAAAGAATAGTTCGAAATGCTGAACTGCTTTTGGAATTAGAAGAGTTAGGAAGACAGTACCAACTGCAATATAACACTTTTTATAAATTCTGACAATATTGTATCACGTATACCTACTAGGGTGAATATTCCGAGTTTTAATTTCGTACTTGTCGTCTCGTCTCCCGTCGCGGTAATTAACGCGGGACGACAATGACGAATCTGAGAAGTTGAAACGCTCCTCTGAGAATCCCTTTAGTCCCATTTGGTAGCCATATTTGGTAACTAGCTACGAATTGAGAAACGTGTTTCCCATCATGGGGTCAGCTACCAAATGGGAACGATTTTCAAATTAAAAGATTCACTTCACAACATCAAAATTTCCTTACAATGAAGAAGTCGTAAAAATACAATGCAATTTGGAAAAAGCCTGTCAATGTTCTTTAAAATTAAACGCCAGCTACTTTTACTCATGATATAAGAATTCCCGTTTCATTGTGTGCTTCGAATCCGGAATATTTTTCTCATTTGGAAGCCCGCTACCAAACCTGGCTTCAAGATGGGACTAAGGAATTATCGTTTCGTAGCCAGCTTCGAATCAGGAATATTTTTCCCATTTGGAAGCCCGCTACCAAACCTGGCTACAAGATGGGACTAAGGAATTACCGTTTCGTAGCCAGCTTCGAATCAGGAATATTTTTCCCATTTAGAAGCCCGCTACCAAACCTGGCTTCAAGGTGGGACTAAGGAATTACCGTTTCGTAGCCAGCTTCGAATCAGGAATATTTTTCCCGTTTGGAAGCCCGCTACCAAACCTGGCTACGAGATGGGACTAAGGAATTATCGTTTCGTAGCCAGCTTCGAATCAAGAATATTTTTCTCATTTGGAAGCCCGCTACCAAACCTGGCTTCAAGATGGGACTAAAGAATTATCGTTTCGTAACCAGCTTCGAATCAGGGATATATTTACTATTTAGAAGTCAGCTACCAAACATGGCTAACATGGCTAAACATGGGACTAACGGAAATCTGTTGACATTTGACTGTCCTCCCAGACGTATTCGTCGACGGCGACCGAGTCCTAGTTATAAATATAGACGTAGGAGGGCTTGGGCCTAGATTTTTGAAGCTGGCGTTTGGCATTCAGATCTCCAAGGCACTCTTGTAGTCCCGGAGACCAGTGTTGATAGCAGTTCGCCAGTCCGATCTCCTAGTAGCAAGTTCATTTGGACATTTGACTAGGTACGGTCGGCTCTAATAATATGTATACGATTTTGATCCTTATGCCTTTGACATACGTTCCGAAATGTATACATATTATTAGACGTGACTGTACTGTAACACTATCATGATAATTTTAAATGTTGGTTTAAAGGTCCGTGTAACAAACTGGTCGAATAAAACCTTGTCAGCCTCCATCAAGTACAAAAAGGAGTATACACAAAAGCTATGCTATTGTAATGTACCCAATTTGATCATCACCGGGCTAAACGGTTCGTATTTCGTTCAGTTACATACTGCATTACATAATTATACAGTCAAGTATGTAACAAGTGAAACAGGCGGGCAACTGAAACATTTCATGCATTTCCTATGCAAAAATTCGGCCGGGGAAAGCGGAACACATGTTTCGTCTACCCAAGTTGTCTATATTTCCATGGTTTTTATAGATAAATAAATTCTAAACACATGTACTACTTGTTATTATAGCATGGTTAGACTTTAGGGTGGCCTAGGGTTTAGGGGTTATTGGTTGAGTGATTGAGTGTACACGTACAGTTGCTATCAAATATGTCGGCGCGGCAAGGATGCTCACAAATATCTGAGCAGGGTGCTTAGACAAGTTGCCAATCGCTAACGCGATTCGTTGCGTGTTCCATTTTCAAAAACTTGTCTATGGCGACGAACAATTTTTTCATGATACACTAAAGGCACGCTTAAGCCATAGAATAGGATGACACGCCTATCGTGTCATACGCCATTCGTTAAAAACATTCATGACACGCCTGGCGTGTCATCCGCACTGAAACGGTTAATCGTCAATCTTAAGCGAAAGGCAGCTCTCTTTGTCGCATTAATATAAAAGAGTAACAGGGAGGGAAAACTACGATACGGCTAAGCATCCTGGCCTCTTTTGTCATGGTGGTAACTGATGGCGTCTGTATAACTAATAGATATGACGAACCTATAGTGGTTCATCTTAAGTAAGTAGTACCTACTAGGAGGGGGTATGAAATAAATAGACTAAGTTAAGGCTTTCAGTTTATTAGTTAAACAAATATCACTTTTATTTACAACCAAAGCAATCACAAATAATAGTATTAACTAGTCGTAATCACCTAAAACTACTTAACAGATTGAAATATTTACAATAGAATTAACAATCGTTTTAACTTAGGTTTAGAGGTCGGGAGAGGGTCGCCCGGGCGGGCCTCGAGTGACCGGCGGCGGTCATCCCGGTGGGCCTCGTCAGTGACCGACGGTGGTCACCCCGGCGGGCCTCGTCAGTGACCGACGGCGGTCACCCCGGCGGGATCGACAGTGACCGACGGCGGTCACCCCGGCGGGCCTCGTCAGTGACCGGCGGCGGTCACTCACTCCGGCGGCTCGCGGGGTCACGCGGCGCCGAGCGGCTGCGTGACGACGGGCGAGCGGCGCGGCGACGACGCCGCCGGCTCCGACAGCCGCAGGGCCACCTCCAGGTCGCGCAGCACCTGGAATTATCATAAATTAATCAGTTTTTTTTTAGTGATACGGATATTGGAGGTTAACCCAAATTACTGAACTTTCGCTTAAAGCCTGGAGGCCCCGGTGGGGCAAGGCAACCAGGAAACATAAATATCATTATTAGTATGACTTAAAACGACAAAAACAAGCAAGGTACCGTGAGTCTCGTGTGTCGTAGTGACGTTCGAGTTTCAGGGTGCTTAGACAAGTTGCCAATCGCTAGCGCTTCATCGTCAATCGTAAGCGAAACGCAGCTAACTGTATTTGTCGCCCTAATATGAAAGAGTGACAGAGAGGGACAGTGGCGTATCTAGGGGGGGGCAGGGGGGGCTCGTGCCCCGGGCGCCAAATTAGAGGGGGCGCCAAATCGCCCAACATTTTTAATTTCCTTTTGCATAATTTACTATACCTATGTTAAAAAATCGAAAATCTGTATGCGTTTTCTATCAGAAGGGGCGCCAAATCAGCCAAGATTTTTGATTGCCTTTTGCATAATTTATACAATAAAAAAAATTTCATTCATAAAATGCTAGATTGGCACGTTTTCCGGGCGTCAAATTAAGCGGGGCGCCAAATCAGCAATTTATTTTGATTTCCTTTTGCATAACTTCATCTTCATGTGTAAATTAAAAAAATGCTAGATTGGTACATTTTCCTTGGGCGCCAAATTAGGAGGGGCACCAAACAAGTCAAAATTTTTGATTTCCTTGTGCATAATTTATACATAAATAAATCAAAAATATTTATTGTAAATATGTATAGCGGGGA